>WAAB01020196.1:66822-131320 GCA_013389865.1 Piaya cayana
AGCAGAATGCTGTGAGAAACTGTGTCAAAGGCTTTGCTGAAGTCCAGGAAGACCACGTCCACAGCCTTTCCCTCATCCAGTAGACGAGTCACTGTGTTATAGAAGGCAATCAGGGTGGTTTGGCAGGACCTGCCTTTTGTAAACCCATGTTGGCTGGGCCTGATCAGCCGGTTCTCTTGCAAGTTCTTCATGATAGCACTCAAGATCACCTGCTCCATGACTTTCCCTGGCACTGAGGTCAGACTGACTGGCCTGTAGTTCCCTGGGTCCTCCCTGTGACCCTTCTTGTTGTGGGAATATCAAGGAGAGGGGAAAGAGTGCTTTAGGAAAAGTATGTTTTGTGATCAGAGGAGGCTCACTCCACTACTAAACGACCTAGGAAAACCCAAGTAGCTTCTCAAGTTTTAACCAGAGATGCTTAAGCACAGACAGACTCACGGGTCAAGCTTCTTCATGGCTGCCACGCACTAAGCACTAACAAATGGAACTCTAAAGACAAACTGACTCAGCATACACATCAGAAATAGAGCTGCTAAAAATGAAACATCCCATATAAAATGAATTAATTAAAAGAAAAGTAAAAAGGCATTCTAAAACATAACACTCTGTATTAGCAGTCTCCAGGAACAGCAGTTGTAGTAACTGCAACACTTCGTGTAACCAACAGACCTGAGTTGCTTTTCAGCACATCCTAACACAGCGCACAGAGTACTGTGGGATCGCATCCTATACCCCTGAAGCTAAAAGGCACAGCTGGAGTTACACCTTTAATTATTTACATGTGAAAATAGCAAGATTGTATATAGTTGTTCAAAAAAACCCCAGAATACTAATATGTACACTTGTATTTTTCTATCTTAATTTAATATATAACCATGTTATTTACCACAAACCCTGTATTTCAGGTTCAGTCAATTCCTCTTTGCAGCCCTTATTTTGTACATTTAACGAGATTTTTTTTTTTTACAACACAACAAAAAGCCTTAAAATATCATCAGATTAAGCCTGATAAGGAGAGCTGTACAGAGTAAAAGAAAATCTGACACGTCAATTTTTGTGAAGAGACAATGCTTTAAGCCATTAACATTTTTTAACCATTTTAGCATTTATCAGAACAAGTAAGAAGAGGAATAATGACAATCCAAACAATAATTTCATGAAGTGTTAATTAATAATATGTTAGACTAATTAAAATTAACAGATCTGGAAAACCACACAGCCTAGTTTAACGGAGGGAATGCAGTTTTCTAAAAGGGCCCAGTTCTGATGCTAAAGCATATCGTCTGCATCAATAAGCGCTTCTGTAATTGCCATAATAGCTGGGCAGTTCACTGATTCCTGAGATTCACTAAGAAGTGATGTAAAGAATTATAGCAATTCAGGAAACTGAAATGATGGAAAAGATGAAATGAAAACACAGCCTCCCTTCCTGTCTTTCCTCTCTTAGAACACTAAACACAGAAATATAAACTATTTTCATAATGACCACTCAGAGAAGTAAGTTAGTTTGATTTTTCAAGTGCTCCCCTTTCATGAGGACTAGGCCTCAACGCGTTTAAAAGCATCAGCTTATGAAAACAATGTCACTTTACTTACAATATTTTAAAGAAAAAGCAGATGAGAACTGTCAATGGGAGATGGAAAAGCTCCCCTCCTCTGAACAAACCACTGGGCTACAGAAGCAGGCTTCCAGCTAACACTGACTAGGTCAAGATGTTTCTAAAGACTACGAACTTTGCAGAAGGATTTCTGCTGCTACCTCCCCTCCTCTGTTAGCAGGCAATGATTTAGCACACGATTAACAGATAAAGATTTTCACTGGTAATTGTTATAGTTGCAGCCTGTTTCCTAGGGCAGGTATTTACTGCTAGGGGGAACATGGTGTACAAACATCCAACCTGACATTTAAGGGGCTGGTGTGTGGATGACTGACCTACCCTGCTCTTTAAAAACAGCCAAAACAAACAGTAAGCCTGCACATCCTCACGCTACACCACAGCTTACACCGAAGATGCAAAGACGGTTTCTTATGCTCACTTAACAAATCTGAAGAAGCAGACTGTCTGAAAAATCTCAAGGACAAAAAGTAAGGTTAGGCAACTGGTCTCTTTATTTCCAGCTCCCTCTATGATGCTGCTGAGCATCAAATATTGTGAGCAAAAAATTGCTGTGACCTAGATAACCAAATGATTCCACAATCAACCCAGACAACATATAAGCAGCAGAAGCTTTCAGTAACTTAACGGAGTGTTAAGACTGGAAGATTTCAAGGGCTACACCAAGACAGACTGTTTCCATAATAATCCCTCCTCACCGATACCCCCTGGGCTGGGCTCAAAACCATCTGTATTATTTTCTGAGTGCATGTGCCTTCCTCCTCCACTAATCAACTAAGACAGTAAGTCCTGTTACTAGAACTGGAGACAACTATAAATCATCCTCATTTTCTTAACATGCAAGTTTACAAGAGAATGATGATCCCAAATGACTGAAAGGGTTTGCTTTACAAAAAGCAGAGAATGCATATTTACTTAATAGATGACAAACTTGAGGTCTGTGATGGGAAACTGCCATTGTCTTTTAATCACAGTTGCACAGTAAATGGAAATTAGAGAGCTTGTCCTGTCCCATGGGACCATTTGCAAGATTGTAATTAGCTCAGTGAAAACCCACATAAACTTGGATGGAAGAGAAGCGGTGACAGAGAGCTGGAAGCCAGTCTGTGCTCTCAAAAGCAGAGTAGTAGCTGCAGTTGAAGCATCTCTCTAAATAGTCCTCTTCTCTAGCACATCCAGTAACTCCCAAAATACACATCCCACAGAAGAGAGCTGCAAGCCATTCAGCTGCAATTGTGACTTTGGATCGTGAACAGACTCTTTCCCAGCAAGACTGCAGAGCCAACTTCAACACAATCCCAGCAATAACACCATCCATATTAGACCGAGTATAAATTGATGCAATACAGTTAACTAACTCCCAACATCACCTGGCAAATAAACGAATTAAAAGGCAGTACTTCCATGTTACAACTGCTGATACACAAATATGATTCACAGCTCCGCAGCACAAGAGCAGAAGCTGTGGATCTGACTGCAATACAATACAACAACACTTTCACTACGTAAGTATCGGCAGCAGCATGCCATACTTGGCCCAGAGTGCCTGTAATGGGAAGCTGGATGTATTTAAAGGAGACAGACATCTAGAGGACAAACTAAAATTAGAAGCACATTCCCATGGGCAGTCTCTGAGAACACTAACACTCTGGTGAAGCCACTAAAAAAAGAACATCCAGATTTGGAAGGTGACTGGGAGGAGAGAGGTATCATTAAACCCTAATCGACTGGAAAAAATCCTGGATCAGCAGTTTTAGAGGAGTGAGAAAGCATTCAGTGCCAAAATCTGGAAAAAAAAAAACAGACTAAAGCGAGCAATTGTAAGATATTTATCCATTGCCAATGATGGAGATCAGTGGTATTTTCAGGGTAAATGAATTCACTCTGTGCTAGGCTGTAGCACACGAAGAGCCACCAGGCCAGCCCAGCCTCCAGATAATTTGTCCCCCATAGCTTTCATACCCTTCCAGGAGCAGAAAACGACAGCAGTCTCCCGTCATGCTGAAAAGTGAATCTGTGACCTTTTAACCATTTGAAGGCACGAGGAAAATCCTAAAGGAGACCTGAAACACTTGCTGCCAGATAGGGGCTGGGTTGCAGAACAGCCATCAGCCTGGAACTGATCGATCCTGCACCCTCACCCTGGAGCACAAGGAGAGGATCAGACAGACTGGCACCAGCCCCTGGCACACTGCAGCGATGCAGCAACAGCCAAGGGACATCCCAGCAGAGCTACGGACACACCAGGATAAGCAGGACAGCCCAAGACCTAAGGAGGAGAGATCTATTTTATGGAAACAAAACGAAACAGAATTAATTTTGCTGTGTTAAGCAGTTTACAAGAGAATCCTCTTAGGAAAACACAGAGATAGAGATGAAGCTCTTCAAAATCTAGAAGCTGTGGGTGATGTCTGTGTGACGTCCTGGCTGGCAGTCACCACCACTTGTCAGCAAGGAAGGAAACCATACTAGGGTTTTTCCTCGCCCATGACTTCTCCAGAACACAACACGGGGATAATGTGTTCTGCCACCACTCATCAGGTGGATCTGCATTATCAGACCCTAGGTCTTTGTTAATAAATAGAGCTCTGGACTGATGCTCAGCTAGCCTTAGTGCCACAGCAGCACACTTTCACTGCCCTCTGTTCATTACTTTCTATGTGAAACTCTACAATTTTATTAAATAACTGGATTTTTCATGTGCTGTTCTCAGTATAGAGTATCCAAGATATTTTAAAACCTCTTACTGAATGGGCATTCTGTTGGTAGAGATGTAAAGATGGATATGAAATGCAAAAAGCAAGAAAGAGGAAAAGGGATTTCTGACCGTGACATGATTTAGACAAGTTCAGCCTAGCAGACCTACTTCCAAACAGACACCTTGCAACAAATAAAAGTGCATTCCAAAACATCAGATCCTGCTTACAGTTTTCAGTCAAAGTGCACATTCATTAAGAATTGATGATGTCACAACATTTAAACACAGAAGCAGATGTATTTTAGAAAACTAAAACATCCTAACAGGGATGCAGCTGTATAAAAAACCATCCAGTTTTCCTTCCTTTCCCTGTTTGCTGATCAGCAGGGAAGATTTTACAGCATGTAACATTGCAAATGCCTTGCTCCTTGCCCTAAACTCTTCTCTTCTGCAGTATCTTGCCCAGCAAAGCATCCTAGGCACAAACACACACAATGCTCAGATCTAAAATAATAAGCATACAGACCACTCTCTGAATGACATTTGTACCTCATGCCTCTGAAATAACACAGGACATGAACTTTATTTCAGACCAGTCTAAGTACTTACTAGGACAGCTTAATCCATTGCTAGCTATTCTTCCTCCCAGGCACTCGCCAGCAGACAGCCACTGCGATGCTTAGGGAGTGCAAGTGGTACGTGAGGAGGAGCTGGGCTGGCTGGAAAAGGGAAGATTAGACTTCTCAGTTGTGCCACCAGCTACCAGGGGGGAGGCTGTCGAGACAGTAGGGACCATCTTCTCCATGGTGCAAACAATAAGTCAAGAGGCAACAGACACATGCTGATACATGGAAAATCCCATCTAGACATAAAGGCACATTTATGTATTTGTTTATGGGGACAAGAGGGTGGGCAAACACTGGAGCAGGGCCCAGAGTGGCTGTACAACCTCCTTCCCTGGAAAGTCTCCAAATACAGCAGGACAGCCCTGAGCAACCTAATTCTACTGGACACAGCTTGAGCAGGAGGTTGGGACTGGATAACTTCCAGAGACCCCTTCCAACCCGTATGACTCCACAATTTACGATGGTTTTTTTTTTTTTCAAAGGGCAATGTAAGTAAGTAAAGCAAGATGTCTGGGCAGACGGGAGTAGACCTGAGGACCGTGTTGTCTCCTAATGAGCTTCCTGACCTTGTACATTCTTGGAAAGAGGAGTAAAGACATTCCTCATCTCCACAGTGAGCTCCAAAACCACCATTACTGACTTATCAATTAAGTCAAAATATGGTTCCTGGTCCAAAGTCAGGAGACCTTCCTTTCACTGCTCCCAGCTCAGATCCCCATCTCCTCACTCAAGTGCTTCCTCTTCCCCACTGGTCCTGCCACCCTTTCTCCTTTCTCTCTCTCTGCTTCAGTCTCTGAATTTATTCTTTTCTGCACACCACTGGGGGAAGAGGTTAAGACAGTAGAGCAGAAGAGTAAAGCTGGGAGTTGGCTTTGAAGTGATTAAAGTAGCCCAATACTTTCTCCACGCAGGGATCTTTTCCGGAAACCGGCACGTACCCATTCCTTCCCGCAGCCTCCCTGCTGCTAAGGGTGACACCGCCCACCCTCTGGAGTGCCAAACACTCCAAATGGGTTGACCTGGGAAACAACTGGTGCTTGAATGACAATTTACTATTTTCTCTTGGGAAAGTGCACAGGCCAAGACAAAAGTGTCCCACAGAGTGGATTCAGACACAAATCCCAAGGTTGGGGCTGGGTTTGCCATGGATACTACCTGACAGCAATTTCACCTCCCATACAGGAGCTACACTAAGGCTGACCAAATAGTGACACTCATCCACATCACCAAACATACTGTGACCTTATTTCAGATTGGGGTTGGTTTTTTTCCCCTCAGTTCAATTAAGAGAATCACATCATTTTTATCCCAGCATTCGGGTATTGATCCAAGAACCAGCACAGAGTTCAGCGATTAAACCACTAACAATGTTGTCTGTACAAAGCAAAGGACACAGAACTTACACCATCCTCTAAAAATGCTCTAAAAACGACAGCACAAGTTTTACTGAACGAGAAAGCTTACTTTAGCTTCAGTAGTAGAGATCTATGTTTTTAGAGGAAAGGGTCCAGAGGAAAATTACATATTTGTGGTTTTGCTGGGAGTCACGATGTCTATCCGTATGCATAACACATGGCTGCAGATTCATAATAAACAAAGCTTTCAAACAACAAAAAAAAGGTGCTCAAAGATTCATCTTGTGTGTGTAAAAAGAGAGCAATTCATTTTAATCTAGCTTATTTATTTGGTTCTTGAATTCAGCAATGCAATTATGAGACTCTTCCTTCCAGAAAGCATGCACAGAAAACAAAACAGAACGAGAGATCAAAAATACTGATGGGAAGTGTGCCAGCCAACCTAGCACTCACCCCTGCAGCAGGTTCCTCAAAAGCCATGTAGAATTCCGCTTCCCGTTTCTGTGGATTAATCTGTTCTACACCTAAAAGGACTGCTACACAAGTGTGATGGACTTCACAGAAAGGAAAAATGTTTAGAAGAATCTGGACATGCTATGAAAAGAATTTCCATGCACTTATGACAGTTATAAGCAGGCAAGGGAAATCCTTCAGAGTCTGGTTCACAATTGATTTATACTTTTCATTGTCTATTTTTAGGTGCAAATTATGCATATACTTTCTGAGGAAAAAAACTGACAAAATCTGTGGCAAATCTCAGTGAAATCTCATTTGCTCAGCATACTATAGACCTTGCTGTAGTTATCTGAGATATTGCAATGTATAATGCTTCATTTGAGCTAGAATAACCTTTGTCTTCCACTAGAAGGAAGGAGAATTAACTGCGTGTGGCAACAAGCAGCACCATTGTCTACACTAAAAGATATTTTTATGATCCACAGGAACCCAGAAGGGTAAGATCTAAAGATACAAGAATAACGAGATGATGCTGTAACTGAAAGAGACCAAAGGTTTAACACCTAATAAAGCCACCTCTGCACTTCTCTTCTGTGCCCTCAGACAGACCATGCTACCTGATGCTTCATGTGTTACACATCAAAAATTAGTGACGTGTTGATTAGCACTGAACAACTTCCAGTATTTTAACTAAGTTTGTTATTTTTTTTACATTTCACTCATTGTTAGGGTTGCTAAAAGATCTAAATAAAGCTCCTTCCCCACCAAATTCTTACACCACCAGAAGGGAAAACTTCCCATCTCTTAATCTTAAGCATTAGCCATGCATTCACACCTTCACCAATTAAAAGAAATAAAATGCACAGTAGTACCGAAACCTACTGAGAATGAGAAAGGCTGCTGAAAAGTCAGTCACACAAACCCCACAATGACCCTCCTTGTGTGTTCTTCCTAAGTTCAGTCTCCTTGCAGTCCTTTTCATTTTACAAACTACTACAAATCTACCTTCTCTGTTCTGCCGTTGAATTCACTATTCAGCTACACACTGCAGCCATAGCTGAGTTAAAACACAGAACCTGTTATAACACTCATTAAATTGGCTTTTACATTAACTATGAAATCACATTATATCACTGGTTTATTTGGGTTCTCAATGTTTTATTTTAATTCTCTCCAGGACTTCATCCTGTCATCATGAAAATTACAAATTTAAGTAATTTAGTGGAATGGAGGAGATTTAAAATTGTTGAAATAATCAGCTCATCTAAGCAATAAAATTAATTAAAGCAAGATCTTCTACAGACATCAGTCTCTCAGACTGCTGGTTTCTCTAGGAGGTAAACAAAAGCTTTTAACAACAAATAAACTTCTCTACGTATAAACATGCAATCTGTGTTTATATACATGGTTATATAGGTATATAAATATATATGTTCACATACCTATGCTTAGATATATACATTAAACTATATTTATATACAAAGACACAGTTAATACGTTCCTGAAGACCATGATTATTGAGCAGAAATTTGTACAGTTGAGGATTTGTTTGATTTTTTTGCTGCATCAGGAAGGAACTGTGTTATTGCCTTTAATTTCTGTATTAGCATATTTTTGATGTCAAGAGTGAAACCTGAAATTTAGCTCAGAAAAAATATTGTGTTAAAGAACCACATCCACCAACCCTGAATTTTATTCCACATTTGGTTTATACTTAACTAATGCCAGCTGACTTACTCCCAATTTGGCTACAGTAAGTCAAAAGAAATTCAGAAAGGATTTACTAAATCCACATTTGCTATATATTCAGTGCTTCTCTTCAGATTCTTGTGTATTTATGCACACTCCCATGCAAAAACTCAGTAAATATGAAACACAAAGGACATGTTGTCATGGATAAATGACACAGAAATCCCACATATTTTTAACTACCCTCTGTCCAAAAAGCACAAGACCATGTAAACGTCTATGTTCGTGTTTTGTATTACTGTGGGGAGAGGTGAGCCTCTCCCAAAGATAGGCTTTTTCCCTTTTCCTTCAGGCATTAGAGTACACTCCTGAAGCAGTAAGCCGAACACAAGTACAGAGAGTTTGAGGAACAGCACCAAGTTTGGGTGCTATCAGTGTCCTCAGCAATTTATAGAAGTTCCCAGCTCAAAGTATGGAAACCATAGAATCATGGAATGGTTTGGGCTGAAGGGAAAGATCATTCAGTTACAGCCCCCTGTCATGGGCAGGGTCACATCCCACTGGATCAGGTTGCTCAAAGCCCCATCCAGGTGGTCCAGCTATGATTCTAGGATTCTATGAAGAGCTTTCTGCCCTCCGATGCACAGCAAAGCCACTGCTCCAGCCCAACCGAGACTGCGCCAGTGGATCTGCAAACAACCGGCTCAGGCCTATTCCAGCTGACATGGCAGCGTTTCAGCTTGGCAGTCCTACTTACTTCTAAATATCCTGACTTACAAGGCCATTCAGGGACATCCTGTCCTGTTGCCAAAAGGACTTCATTTATCACCTGAAGTGCTGCCACATGTCAGTAAAATCTGCTGTGGCCTTTCAGGAAGGGATGAAGACATCAGAGTCAGACTTGAGCCTGATCTAGTTTGCTAACAGATCCTTTCTGCTTGTCACATCCTATGCACCAACTATAAAGCAAAGGGAGAAGAGAGGATGAAGCAAAGGGAGAAGAGAGCTGCATGGAACAACATGCTGCAATGAAGCCAGGCATGTCAGTGTTGCCATGTGAAACCCAGGAGATTCTGGTTACTGACATGATCCTGCTACACTGCACATACAATTTTGCTGTGCATAGCTTTTGGCAAGTGGGAATGTAAGGACAGCACAAGCTTTTCCAGTAGCTACAGCGAGAGGTAGAGTAACTCTGATTTAGGAAAATACCAACCAAACTCAGCACAAACCCTGCAAAAGCAAACTCAATCTGGAACCCCCTCTGCATTTTTACCAGGTTTGAATCAGCAGCTTTCCAGACTGGATCAGGACTTGCATCATCAGCCTAATGCAGATTTTATCATCTCATAAACCAAAATTAACAAAGCAGGCTCTAAATCAATAATAAGACACTGCAACAGTGTTACATCATCAAAAATATATGGATTGTTAAGACTAGAAATCAGAGTGCTAAAATACAACTTCACCAAAGTTAAAAGACGACTGAGAAATCAAAGTTTACTAAAAGATAAAATCCACATAACAGGACAATGACAGGGGATTTCTTGATGAAGAGGTCATTATTTTCCTTACTAATCTTCTTTCCATATTTCTGAATTAAAAAATTGGAAGCATTAGTCAACATAAAAGCTGAGAAAGTAACAGTCACACAAAATGGCAAATTCTTTGTATTTGCTCAGTAAAGAAGGTTAGCTTTTACTATAACTTGATGTGTCACCTTACAAAGCAAAAGCACAAGGTTGTCAAAGAGTGAGGCTTCACCTACATTTTAAACCCTATTATGCTAGCGAGCTGTAATGAGTAAGAAAGAAAACCTGCATGTGCTGATATTGTTACAGGCATCTCATCAGGGTAAGGGCCCAAGAAATACAGCAC
The DNA here is from genome assembly GCA_013389865.1 of Piaya cayana. Classification (NCBI taxonomy): domain Eukaryota; kingdom Metazoa; phylum Chordata; class Aves; order Cuculiformes; family Coccyzidae; genus Piaya; species Piaya cayana. The sequence goes on from WAAB01020196.1 coordinate 77,141, forward strand.
TGCTGAAAATCAGACTTGTGTACAAACCGCTGAGGCCCAGCTCAAACTGCCAGAGCTCTGCTACAAAGGAATTCGAGCTGCGTTTGTCTAGACGTTTCCTGCCACAACGTAACAGGAGCAGCAGGCCAGATTACTCAGGAAATGCTGGAAAAGAAAACAGCAGTATTGCCAAAGACTGATCAGGAAGAAAAGACTCTTAAGACCCCAAGAAGTTTTCTCTCATGGCCTGAAAGTTCAGCAAAAATTTTAATCCTCACATGAAGTTCAGCTGGGCATGCTTCCTACTGCAATTGATTTGATACAAAGAACTGAGGTGACATGAGGCAGAAATCACAACATAAGCAACAAGTATTGCTAAGGAATAATTGTAGGTGAAAAGGATGGGGAAATCCTGTATTTTTTAAACAAACTTTTGTACACACAGTACAAAAGTGGGAATCGGAGACTTGAAAAAGGGGAATAAGAAATACTATTTCTAATCAATTTTCCTACACAATTCCTTAGGCGTCGTGACTACAAAGCTCAACAGAGAAGAAATAATAATGGATTTCTTCAAATAAAAAAGATTAATAAAATAAAGAGATGCCAAGACCCCAAACACATTAGCTCTATGTAAAGCAGCGTGTGGACAGAGACATTCAGCTTTCAGAGATATGCTAGAGGTATTGTGGGGCTTAAAGGGGAAACACCTTCTTCAGGGAAGACTTCCATGACACTTCTTTGTTGGATATCAACAGAATTGGTAAGGACTGTCCAACCTCCAAAGGACTGAAGAAACAGAATCATCACCTTTCAGTCTTTCTCTGACCAAAAAAATGGGGGGCGCACAGCTCTGAACACCATGAGTACACAGTTCTTCATTACACACAGTTCTTAGTATAAGGCTTAAAAACCACTCCATACTTCAAGTCAGAAAACATCATCCCCTAAGTTATTCTCATAGTTTCATTGCCAAAATATTACTCCTATGTTTAACCTCATAACTACAGTCAAACTTCTTTTTGCCTTTTTCAAGATAAATAACATTTTCTGATTATTTTGGTAGGCCTCCTCCAATCATCACTTTTCCTCGAACACACTTACTGACACACAGACGTCAAAGCTTAGAATGGTACTGTAGAAATGACTTCTGTTGGGAGATACAAAATAAATGCTATTTTCCTCTTTCTGATTGAGACTTCCATGCATCTGAGAACGCCGTTTCCCTGCGTGTCACAGCATCCCAATGAGACTTGTAGTTATGTCCTGTCACCACAGGCTTTTCCAAGTCACTTTCCCAAGGTACACGCACTCCTCTTTCAAGATCAATGTACGCTCTTTGTTCTTACATACGTAAGCTCACATCTAGTGGCTTTAAGGCTCTTTTAGTTCCACCTAAATTGATACCACTTCGATTTTTATCTTTAAATCTGTTGATAAAAATATCAATTGAGACTGCTTTAGAGCTCTGCCACAGATAATCCCATCACAGGAGAATTACCATCTTACATTTTTATTGTGGTTATCTGTTTTCCTAATATCCCTAATAAAGCATATGCTCATTTACCACAATAAAAAAAACCAGCACATACTGCAGCAATAAAACAAATGCCTTACAGAAGGTAGGTGACGCTCGCAGCTAGATTCATGACTTCATTACAAGGACAGCAAGTGTGTTTGATAAATAAATTTAAATTAATTGCTGCATCTCAAAAGCATTTTTCAAACGACTGCATACTCCTATGGGGCCTACATTCACTTCAATTTATAAGGCTTTGGAAGTAACAGGCAGCTGGATTTTTATTTAGCCAGCTTCCCTTCCTCACACTTTTCCAGTAAGAATATCATTGGCGATTTACAGTTTCATACATGATTTCAGTCCTTGGTATCTCACCCTGGTTCAAAATCATTCTTTCGGTAGAAATGCCTGATAAGAGTTAGGCTCCTACTTTACAGACTTAAATACCTCATTTTCTCCTCACAAGCTGTGCTTTTCCATATCCTTCAATCAAATTCTGCATTTTGAAAGAAAATTAAAACACTCAGATCCAATTTTAAGACTCCTCTGCCAATACCAGAGAAATTTAAGTATGGTGCATCTGAATACAGACAAAAACTGAAAGCCTTTCTTAAATGCCCTCCTAAGATTTCCTAACTGCAAAATGACACTTATTAAATAAAAGCACCATCAAATCAGATATGAAATGGATATAAAAAAAAGTATTGTTGGGAAGCTAAAAATAGATGTTGATTGTTAAGATGTTTGATCCTGAATTCTTTCTCATCCTGATGAAATACTAAACGAAATTAAATTGAACTGGAAAACTGAACTAAATACTTTTCTACTTAGGTCCTAACTGGACACCCATCTTGGCAGGGGAGATGGAACAGGATGATCTTTACGTTCCCAAACTACGATATGATTCTATGAAATACAAAACCAAAGACCTGTAAAAGTTTTTGATAATTGTCTATTTTCTCTGGAAAGATAAACTGGAAAATATTTCCAGTGGTTTAAAACATTTTTGAAACTCAATTTCTCTAAAGAAGAAAAACCTCTTGCTGTCATGACAGCTACAAGGTGTTTACTCACAGGCTAAAATTTAAAACTGTGACTCCCCATAGTTGTGCTGCTTTACTCTGACTGGAAGATTGTATAAAAAAAGAAAGTAAAAAGAGTTTTTCACCCTAAAGTATCTGGTAGAGTCTTAAGACAGGAAAGATAATTAACCAAAGAGACTACACAACACTCTAAAAAGGATACTATCACGTAGGTATTATTTTAGAAATAGAGTTAACCTGAAACCAACACCTTTACACAAAGTTACTTTCAGACAGGAGATTTAATCAAGCTAATTAGGAAGAATAAGTAAGAATAAGCCTGAAGGAAAAGAGAAAGGGTTACTGAATTCTAAGCTCAGAGATCTACCAGCCTGCAATGAATATGTAATTAAAAAAGATGGGTAACTAAAACAACCACACTGAAGGACAATAAAGAAAACCACTGAGATCACCTTTGAGAAACTGCCCAATCCTTTAAACTCGATCTCTCATTTCCTGGAGATGACACAGGAAAAATTACTTTTTATATATATATTTTTAATTTCACTTTCTTAAATTCTTAAATTATATGTACTTACTGCTAACATGACAAGTTCCTTTTCAAAACATCTTTTATTTTCTGGGCTGTTAGAAATTAATCCCTGGCAGTAAATTCAAGAGAAAATATGGTGGAAGAGAAAACCATGAATTTTATACTCATGGACTTGCTAATATTTTTAAACACACATACTCTCTGTCATGCCTGTAGTGCAAGGCTTGTTTACAAGGGTTAACCTGTACCATTTTGAGACATATAAATGACTATATGATATTTATATACCTATATATGTATTTATACACTGTAATCTCCGCTGCTGCAGCTGAGTTAGCTGTCTCTGGTATACCTCTTCTGCTACTAGTGCTTTCCAGTGTGATGTGTGACCCACTAGAGAGGACTTTTAGAAGATGGGATGTGACAGTGATCCAAGAATGAAAGATTCAGTTGGGCACGGGCCGTGTGCACCTACAGTGATTCCAGGGTTAACATTTTGGCAAGTGAGGACACAGCTTCTCAGCATGCAAACATGAACCTCTTCAGTCTGGTAACAATGACAGAATACAAAGCACGCTGCCAAACCCTGACAGGCTTGTTTCAAGTCATAAAAATCTTCTTTCAGACTAATCAAGAACACAACACTGTTCCCGACATCTAAGTAGAAGGATTTGTCTCTAATCCTTTGACTGAACTGTGCACCTTGGTGAAGCTAGTGATGCTGGCATTTGTGCTGACTTACAGAGCCCCACCTGTCACCAAGTCAAGTCATACATCCACAAATATAATATACAGAGCACAAGTCTCATGCGGAGCGGCTGAGGGAACTAGGACTGTTTAGTCTGGTGAAGGGGAGGCTGAGAAGAGAGCTCTACAACTACCTGAAAGGAGGTTGTAGCGAGGTGTATGTGCCAGAGGAAGTATAGACTGGATATCAGGAAAAATTTCTTTATCAAAAGAGTGGTGAAGCATTGGAAGAGGCTGCCCGGGGAGTCACCATCCCTAGAGGGGTTCAGAAAGCATGTAGATGTGGCACTTTGGGACATGGTTTAGTAGGCACTGTGGGGCTGGGCTGACAATTAGGTTGGATGATCTTAGAGGTATTTTCCAACCTTAATGATCCTATGATTCTATAAACACTGTATGTGGACAGCTGGCCCGCCTGAGAGGGTCAACTACATTCTAACGTTGATCCAAGCTACTCAACAAACTGAAGACACAGGATCACATGAAATCAGTTTCGTCATTCGTTTCAACTGTGTTCTATGCACTTCAGCTCTTCCCCTTCATCAGTTTTGTACTGGGTATTTTTTCACCTTCACTGGCTTGTTCCAGCCCACAAATACACTCTGGTTGCAGCAAGGCACAGGTAAATGACACCAGAGTCAGAGCAGCACTGTATGTGTAACTGCTGCTTTCCACACCTGCAGAAGGGCTGCAGGTCCTCCCCGCAGTACATCCCTTGTCTGGAATCACTTTACAATGCAAAAATGCTGGCTGGGATAAAATAACACAGATATCACTACTCTTCCTCTTCAACCCGATTTGCACATGAAACCTCTAAGCAATTTACACTGCGCAAGAGAGCTTTTTTCCAGAGATTCAACATTTCAATTTGATCTGTGCTGTGTTTGTTTTCATTTTATGATTATTATTAAAAGGAAGGAGCAGATTCTTCCCCAGACATGAAACAACTCTATTAGTCTAAAAATGTCACAAAGATCAGTATTTGTTAGTTAAAAATGAAAAGGAAAAACAATAGCCATAAGGAAGAGGAAGCAGACTGCCAAATGCTTTTGGAGGACCAAATATCTGTGTTTGTTCAAAACACTCAATGAAATGACCAGCTTTTCTGATGACTTTTAAGAACATACACGGAGACGAAGGAACATGATGGACAGGAGAATCCCACCCTTCTTCAGAAGTCTCAGGTACAACAAGTATTCTTGAAAGAGATATCCCTGGCATATAATTCAGTGTCTGAAAACCCCAGATAAAACTCCTCAAAGATCAAGGTACTTGCCTGTTTCTAAAGCAAGGAAATACAACCCACCCTAAAATATTTTTTCTCCCTTTCCATGAATGCTTGAATAGAAAACATACAGTTCAGGAAATAAAACCAGCAGAGCTTTCTGCACCTACCTTTCTACAGAACCTCAAATACAAAATAAAACAGGTTAAAATAAGCCTCTCAGTAAAACCAACACTAACTCTATTGACATTGGTCTGCATCATATTTTGCGACATATGCTGTTAGATGAAATTCTTTTGCAGGTCTCAAAAAGCCATGAGCAGACTGGAAATAACTCCTCCTACACACAGCTCAAAAAAACCCCAAACACCTGGCACAGACAGCTCACTGATGGCAGAGCAAGAGCTCAAAGAAGATGAGAACAGTACATGTTGCTTTAGGTGACCTATCAGGATATTACATCCCACAGCAGAACTAGAAAGGAGCACCACATTATAATGAAATAGTCTTGCATTGAGGTATTTCCACCTGACTTCTCTGAGCTGCTATTTGTATTTCTTTGTGTTTTCCCTCAATTTTTCAAACTGATATCTACTGTATAAAGCAATTAAATGTTCTTACCAATATTGGGATGCTTCAAGAGGCGACAGATTCTAGCTTCTCTTTCCAGTTTCTGGTGATCTGCAACAGAGGAAAGCAAAACAGTCGCTTTTAGTATGAAGATGAACATAGCTCAGTGTATTTGCTTTACAGAAGCTAAAAAACCCCATCATCTGATGTAATATATATAAAAAAGATACTTCCTTTATGTCAATCCATTAAGATTTTACATTCAAACTGTTTGCAATATTGAATTAAGTTACTGCATCCAACCACTTTGATGGACTACCACAGGCAATTCCATTAGAAAAATCATGCTGCTGATTTACTGGGGAGAAAGAAAACTTCAAGCCATGACCTACAATTATCATGTAATAAACCACATTGCAACATTAATCAAAATAACAACACACTAAACCTCCAGTACTACCTTAAACCCTACCTGTTAACTGCTTTAATGACAACAACCAGGTACATGGCTTGATGTGGGGCAGCGCCCTGAGGCACAAGCACTCCTACCACCACCTATGCCCACAGGAACTTCCAATAACTAATGAACTTTCCAATAATTCATGACCATTCCAACAACTAATAGCCAGCAGTTGTTATTTTCCAGCAGGGCTAATCTGTCTCTCAGGCTGATTATTCATTAACCTGAGGACATCCTGAACACATAGGACCAGGTGTATCATCTGCCGGCTCCTCCTCTCCTGGACACTGGGTTCATTTTAGCCTTTGGGTAAAGGAGCAGGCTGCACACCTGAACTTAGGCACCGCAATTTATACTGGAAATACCTGAAGGTGTTTAAATATGTTAAAATCCCTTGTGTCAGGGGACATAAAACACACACAGGTAACTCAGGCGATACAGTACATAATTTAGAGATAATAAAAATAGGAACTTAAACTTCAGGTGTCACACAAATAATCTGGGTTGTGTTACCGCTGCAATCCTAATTATGTACATTATGTTTGTGAACACTCCTAAAAATGGAAAGGGGAAATTCTTAACTGTCCTTCCACCCTATAAAAACAGTAGTCTGCGTAACATGTTTTGAGTTGAATAATCAGCATTTGGAGAATACAAAAGTTTAATTTACAAAAGAATATTAAGCATCAAAGTAGTACAGCAAGAATTAAGTTATCTGGTTTTGGAATGTAACTTACAGATCTATCATGGTACCTGTTCTCTCCTGTAACACCAACAGTGTAACTAGGTTATTTCTCCAAGCCAGTAAATCATAGCTCCTCTGATCCCAGTCTGACATCAGAGTCTCTTGGACAAGAGTCAAAACAAGGTTCAAGAAAAAACACAGTATAAATCCCCTCCTCTATGGTGCCCGAATGCAGCAGTGGGATCCTGACAGCCTCCCTTTAGCTACTGCTCAACTCCATAAATTTCCTCAGCACTCCTGACACTCCTCTCTTCTATGGGGAGCCCTCAAGTTCCCCGTTAAAGCCAACCACAATCCAGGAGCATCAAAGACTATGCCACCTGCATCAGCAAACTGTCAACTTAACTCTCCTCTCATGTTTACTTGTTAACTAAAAACCAGGTAATATTACACTTCAGAAGTACAAAATTAAAAAACATTATAGCAACCTGCAAGATATGCTCAATTTTCTTTTATAAATTTCAAATCTTCCACTTAGGTTTGATGCTGAGGCTTTTAAATTCAGCTGCAACAAGTCTGAAACACAAGCACTGACACGAACAGTTACAGCACCTTAGCGCCCATCAGCACTGGTTGTAAATTAATCATGGGTTGACCAACTGCCGCATTACACAGCACTCAGGGAGACAATCTGAAACACAAACTAAACCAAGATTGTTTTAGAAGAAAGATGGAACTATAACTAGTGCCTCAGGGGAGGAAAAAAATAAATAAAATTCAAGGGACTGTTGGTCATAAAACACCTCTCTCTGGTGCACTACTAGCACCACTTTCAAAGGCCATTCTGTACTACCTCAAATTACATTTACAGGATTAGCCAGCATAGCTAGAAACCTGGAAGGTGTCAGAGAGCCTTCTATGAAGTGCTAAATACATCCTGCATCGACACAGATATATTAAAGCACTTTATCGCCAACTTTGAATATCAACACCTGAGATTTCTTTGCTCTCAATTAATACAGGATAGCTTCTGACCTGACTCTGCACAGGATTAATTTCTCATGTGCACTGTTTCCACTAGTTACTGTACTGTTACCATACTACACCTGAGAGCATTCTGAATCCACCAAGATCTGGCAGACACCACCTGTGTACGGCAATCAACAACACTAACCCATACAACACACCACGAACATGATACAAGTGTTCCTTCTGCTCTGGTGGACACAGAGTAAATTAAACAAGGTGAAAAAAACAGACAAGTAAAGATTCCTCCACAATCTACTAGTTGAAATAAACTCTCAAAAGACAGAGCATAAACCAGATGGAGTTCTGTCATATATCAGAAAACAACTTGAGTCTGAACCTGCATGACTCTTGTAGCCTTGGCTCCCACTGAAGTCACTGAGACTTTAGCATCAATTGTATAAAGGGCAGCTGCATATGTTCATCTACTGAAATACTTCGAAATGACAGCTACTATAACTGAAAGAAATACATTTGTCTCATAAATTAATGTCAATTCTTAGACAGAGCTTCCCATGGCAAGGTCTAACAATTAGAAGCACCCAGCGAATACAACTACTACTCTCACTTTCAGCTTTTGCATCAAATCAAGGACATACCCCATGTGTTGTATGTCCACAGTATTCAATCAGAGGCAGCTGTGTCTGTGGAGACTGCTTCTGACTATGCCATAACACAAGAGGGTAAATCACAAAACAATCACAGACCAGTAAAAGCATACACAGTGCACTATGCAGGGATGGGGTTACTGTCCAGCTTTTATCTACACACATAGTAGTGTGCTCAAATAACATGTTCAGGTATGAATGCCAGGCTAAAATGTTAAGTGCCTGACGTAAGACTAATAACCATATTGATTAAAAAAAGCAAACCTGAGATTTTTGTAAATCACAATCAAAGCATCTTACTCACATGTGCAGCTGGATGCACTGCAGTGTGTGAAGGTTACATCATCATCATCATCATAGACTGCATAGTATTCCCAGGTTTTCACCCCAAATTTAACTGGTGTATTGGCTGCTGTCAATGAGGTAAGACCTAGTGTCACGTAAATGATAATGAGAGCTCTACATTCAATTGCTTGTATCTTAGCAGTTATTACATCTGCTACAAAAGGAAGCACTAAGTGAATGGAGAGTTCTCACACCACGTACATTGTGCCAGGAGGCAGCAGGAAGAACATTAAATATTCCCTGAGCCAGGGATTCAAGTGGACATTAAGGACCAGAAGATGATAGCTGCACTGCCAAAGAAATAAAGTAATCCGTAGCAGTGCTAGGGAGTGTCAGAAAACTGCATAAGTCTGCAGTATGTATGTTTTGGGAGGAGAAACCAAACACACATTCAACCCTGTGAAATACCCAAGATGACAACTTGCCTTTGTAGTCTGCATGTCTCTTCTACAGGTTTCAGGAACTAACGTGTTCTTTCCTTCCACCCCTCCAACTGCAAATGCAGTGAATAAATATCTATTACTGTTTTCAGCTAGGATTCAGTTACTGGTGATCTGAAGGTGAGTTTCAAAAAGCAGAAATACTTTCAAAAAGCTGAAATACTTTGAGCACTCATCTCCCAACCACCTGAAGTGTGAGAAGGTCTGTGGCGGAACTGAGAGCTGATGAGAAAAAAGTGTCCTGCCATGACAAGTGCACCCAGCATGCAGCCAAACCTCAGGAACCATGAGAAATCTGTGATTGCATTTAGTGTAAAACATTTATGCTATGACACTATTAAAGCAAAAGCTCTAGAAAAAACAAATTCAATAAATACTTCACTCACGGAGGACAAAAAGTTAATTTCTCTCATGTCTGAAGGTATAGAATTCATCAGCTAAATCTGGGTTCACCTCTCAGCATAAGAGGGAAAACTGATTTTCAGTAAGAGGAAGCCAAGCTTTAAAGCTAAACCTACAATAAAAAGGCAACACACAAGTACATTTATGCATTTGTGTCCTTTGCTCTCATTTAATTACCTGTACTGGGATACAAAAAAGGACTCCTATACTGTCCATGAAATAAATTGTATGAAAAGTAAATGGAAAACACAAATAAGAAGCTCAAAAAGCAGCAAAGCACATGCAGAAGGAGGAATGCTCTATAAAGTCTGGATAATTGTAAGAAAGCAAGTTTCCTTTTGTGAACAGTGGCACCTATGACAGGAACAGCTCTTTATCCAGATGGGAAAAGATCACTGCCTGTGAAACTGATACAATCAGAAAGAAGATAGCAATGAGAATAATACAGTTTTATGAATGGCAAAAACCTTGCAGTTGGCTATGAATACTTTCAATGTGACATGTGGCCATGAAAATGAAAAAAGAAATAATGCAGTGATGCATGAAACATTCAGTGTTTGCAATAACTACTGAAATTCTGTGAAATCTGCAACAGGCAGAGTATAGATGTATAAAATCTGGGGTACACAAAGACTGTATGAATGTGAAGACTAATTCTAATTCAAATGATGATATTCAAACAGACCAAAATTTCCTATTACAACTTAAAACGGTTGCATCAGAAAATTAGACTGACTGTAGACAATCTATACTGAGCAGGCAAATAAAGTAACAAATGGTTCAAGTGGTATTAATACTTGCTTTCTTACAAAACTATACATACAAAGACTATACCTATTTCTTGGATTAAGCATGAAATATTTAATAATTAAGGAGGGATACAATTAGTGGCTACAGCACAAAGCTCTTCATCGTGTCATGACTCTTAATCCAAGCGCTGACCCTGCATGACCACTCAAACTGTGTTTATCACCGCGGCAGAAATGCCTACTGCTCAGCACCTATCAACATAGGTAACCAAAATCTAATTTCTCTACAGCACAGTCTCTTTCTAACACTGACCTGTAGCAAGTTCTGTGGTCTTTCTGCTGCTATTTTATTATTAGATCTTGCAGTCCACAGCAAAAAACCTGGTGCACCTCCCCAGTAGTAACTTTTAATTCTTTAAGGTCCTTTCATTGTCTGTGCATTTCTATTTTTCCCCAATATTGACTGGATATATCATTATTCAAATGCGAGCACCTCCAATCTCACCAGAATAAACTCTTCAATCTCAGCAAGTGAGATCAAGAGACTATTCCCTGAGACAAAAGGTGTTTAAGGTCTTTGAACGGATTGTGAGCCACGTGTCAGTGAGCTTTGAGTATGCTTAGGAGATGAAGCCCTTTGCTACAAACTTAAGCCTTGCTCCCCATTATTTCCAGGCAGTTCAGTTGCTAGGAAGAACTGAATCACCTATCCCTTTAGCAGTTCTTGGGCTGCACAAACCCAGACCAAACACCTGGGAATACTGAAGGTAGCAGCCGTCAAACTGGAATTTTCACGGGCATAGGAGCGGTGAGGCACCTAGCGTCTGCTTACACCCTGTGTCAGATTTGACCCCAATTCACTGCAGACAGGACATCTACAGGATCTAGGGTTTAGTCTAAGTGATAAGGCTCAGTGGAGTCTGTGAATGTTTCAGGGAGGAATAAAACCTTTCCTTGGTGTTCCTCTTTATAACAGGAATATCTGGGTTTTTTTGTTTTTTTTAACTGATGTGAGAATGGGAGGCATAGTGGTCTGACACTGTCCCAATGGACTTGCGACATGCACAGTCATTCACACACATTCTAAGCCATGCAGCAAGGACACTGCTCCAAAAGTCTGCCACTCCAGACCACAAGCACATCTAGAACTGCTACAAACTTCCATTTTATGACCTCTCCTGCTTTGCACTGGTTCCTTGTATTCCTAGTTTTTATTAAATTACACACAGGTTCATCTAACAACCCTTTCCCCCTCTCACTTTTAAGAAGCAAAAAGGACTGGAACCACTCTATGGACGACACTATAATGTGATGGAACAGATAAAGTTAAGCGAGCTTACCCTGGAGAAGTAAATGTGCGAAATACATACAATTGGAATGTTAAGATTACAATAAACCCTTCTATGTGTGCAGTTTCTAGGACAAAAAGCCCACAAAGCTGTAAAATTTTCTGTGAGGGGGGGAAAAAAGCATCAAAGAAAGCCTACATTTCAGTACCACCAACACGTCAAATGTGGCGCCTTGCTGACCTGGCATGTTCTTTCTATGCATTTCTCCCTGGCCACTAGGCAAACAAAACTTTTGTGATTCTGTGGGGACACAGAGGTTAACAAAGCAATACAGCTTTCCTACCGTCATCCTGGTTTTGCCAACTTCTCTTACAACCACACACAGAACACAACAAAGTGTTCTAGGTATCACGAAGTGTAAACACTTGTGGTTTAAGGGTATCTTGTGTAAGAGTGTTGCAACAGTGACTTTCTTTTGAGCCTAGGAACGCGGCTTATACACAATCTAATTGCATCAAACACATTTTTCAAACTCTCTCTGAGGAAGCATTAAGGCTCTGGAAACAGTCCACTTCTATCTCTCAGAGCTGATGATTTCTGTAAGTTGAAGTCATTACTGGGGACCAACAATATTACCGACCCCCCCGCCTGTGCTGGTTCTTATGAAACATAATTTATAGAACTTTAGCAATTTGCAGCTCAGTAATTTTCAGCCTGTAAGATAAAACAAGAACCACATTTATTCATACAACAGTATATACATCCCTTCAGATTTTCCATTACTGAGTTCACACTGCAGAAACGCTCACAGATAAACCTCACTTACCCTCTCCACTATTCTTAAGGAAGCTAACTGGCATGGAATACAGTGCTTCAATTCCCAAGAGCACTTCTTGAAAATGAATGCTCAGGCATTCACTACCTGCTCCTGGGAAAAGATTTGAAAATGCAGCCTTTAGTTACTCCTCTCTTTGCAGTATTTATAGCAAAGAAAGTGGGACATTCTTATAATAAAAAATTACAGACACTGAGTACTCATGTGACCCACCCCTCCTAATGTTTCCTGAACAGAAGCACACGCCAGGTGTTCATTGTTATAAAGACATCTTTTCCATGGATACCCGGGTTCATAATGGATAAGAGTACGCAACAACAATAGCAGAGCCGATTCTTTTATTAGGCCATTGGTCAAAAGCATCAACAGACCAGAAATCAGGGCACAGAGAACGCCTCCAGTTATTTCTGTGGCTATGTGTGCATACACACTTCTGTTCAATCAGGCTTCTGAGTATCAAGGAAAAGCAAAATATATTAATCCAAGATGCTTTGTAAAATAAAGAATAAACTCCACACCTGTTGATTTTCCACTTCTGCCCCAGGGCACAAAGAAAACAAAAGGCCCATTTGTGCTCAGCTGTGAAGGCTGCCAACAAGAGCAGTTTTCAGCTCACTAATGTTCCTGCAGGGCTTTGGCTTTCTTCCACTACCCACCCTCTTTCTATGTTAGTGTTCCTAGCATAGGCAGATTTGATAAATAGAAGTAGATACTTCATTCCCACCTGCAATGCACAGAAGACAGTCAGAAGTGGCACAAGTGTCTTCAGGACACTTTATCGAGATACATTAGCCCTGATTTTTATGACACCTACAAGCAAAAAAACTGCAGGCTAGTCCTGTGTTTCTTCTGTTTCCAGCACCGCTGCTGATATTGAGGAACACTTGGTTTAAGTTAAAGCGAGGTGACAAAAGGAGTAAAGCAAACAAGTGATACGAATAGCAAAGCACCAAGCCAAGAAGATTTCACTTTTTTTTAATGATTTGTGTTTAATGATATCCAGAATGAACAGACAGGAGGTCAACAGAATGACTGTAAGAATGCAGAGTGGAATCTACTCAAATGCTGGAAACCGTTAAACAGTTCTTAAAAGCAGTCATTCACATTCTGCTGAGTTCAAGCTAACAAAGCCTTTTTTTCCCTTTCCCATTTTATACTCTGATTTGTTGTGTATTTGAACAGCCAGCTGGCGATTCACTCCCTCCACTCTTGTGAGAGAAGTGACTTAAAAGAGCAAGGAGAGCACAAGTAAAGGTCTGAAACTGCTGCCTCGTCCTAGCAAGCCACACTTGCACAAGTGAAAGTAACTTTAGAGAACAAAAAGTAGTTATTGTTTACATGTATTTTGCCTACTTCTGAGTTAAGCACCCTCATCAGGTTAGAGAGCATAAATCTCCACTTTTTTAAATGGTACGTATAATATGTTTTACATATCATATGAAAATATATGCACAACTATATATAGTAATTTTACATATATTATACATGTTAGACATCACATGAGCAGAAAATCTACTGAAACTGAGCAACCTGCTGTAAAACTCAGTGCTAATGCAAACAGAAATGCCTTGAGAGCTAATGAGAACAAGTTTGATCACCCAGTCACCCACAACCGTTTGCCAACAAGTCATCTCCTCCCATTTAACTGTTCATGGTGTGTCCCATCATCTCTCCTCCATACCACCTCTCTTACATGGGCCCAGTGCTGTGTCTTGTACCATCTCCCTTATGTATCTTCATGCAAAACTTGCATTTGCCTTAAAGGAAACACTTGCAAATTCTTACAGCTGATACTCAGTCAAATCACCTTCAAACATTTCTCTTTCCGGACCAGAATTTGGTTTTGTTAACACCTCTACACACAAGACCTGAGCTTATTTAAAAGTAGAAGAATATGGCATCTTTTGAGGCTGACCACTTTTGCTCCCTCTGGCCTCAGACTCAGCTTCCCATTTCTGTCTGGAATGCTGTGACTCCACACAGTGCAACCTCCCAGAACATTTCTCTCCCCTCACCTGGCACCCCCTGCTGCTCCTCTTTTTTTCCCAGGTGACCCTCCCAGAGTCCCTTAATGGACCTGGCACTTCTTGCATGATGTTTATAGACCAAGTTTTCAAAGCTCTTCATATTCTGTCTTTGCAGCCCTTTGCTCTCTGCATTTTCCATATCTCAACAAATGATGTCCTTCACATTGCATGCTGGGAGCTCTTCCTTTACATCACTGCCCTCCTTTCAGTTTTGGTTCTCAATTTTAGACTGTACGTCCGCTACTTCTTTTATTTTTTTCTCAGTTCTGCTGATAAATATGTGAGCACAGACAGTATTTCTCACTTTGTCCTACCTTCTACTTTCTGATGGTTTGTTTTAATTGTTTTTGGCTTCTTGGTCCCGATTCATATTTGAGTAGTTCAGAGTTTAAACATAACTAGATGTATTCCAGGATATGCAAGCTTGCTTCATTTACTCTCGGCAGGAGTTAAAAGCACAGCATGCACGCAAGTGCACCAAGAGCACTGCGCCTGCTTTAGCGCTGTGCATTTCAGCTGAATGGCAGCTCCCACTTTTTACAGAGGAATACATAACAATTTGGCAAACAGAGTTTCAGAGTGCTTACCTCCTTTTAGCATTGTACAACTTGACAAGTACGGAGAATGAGATTAAATGAGAGCAGCCTGAAGCAAACTCTAAATACCTCATACATCGAGCTTCTGAAACTAATGGTGAAATCACTTCTAATTATGAAATGGTGCTGAATCAGCACTTCAGCTCCATGAAGCATCTGTCTGAAAGCCTCCTTACGTCCCTGGTGCTAACAGGGATGAAAGCTATATGATTTATTCACACAAATCACAAATTTTGTTTCCTAATTCAGCAAGAATCCCCCGAGGTAAAAGGAGTACAGGCAGCACAAGTGAGTCTGCATGTACAGCTAATGGACACGGAAGCTTCAGCCCACCCGGGGGATGCTGTAGACTTGGTGAGCAGCTTAACAATGGGTTGTTTTAAAAGGAAACTTGGTAAATTTATTAGATGTGTATAACCGCCACTTGATTGTCTTATATTAATTACAGAGGTTTCATTTTCTAGTTTTATGCTCCAATGAGTCAAAACTTAGAAGTTGGTCTGCAGAACGCTATATCCTTCAGTACTGACCTCATATTTTCATATATGCTGTTTATAACACCAACACTGAAAACAAGGTTTATATACCTGCTCCTGAATGAACAGCTCTCAACCATAATTAGGTAAATATTTTCTCCATTTCTTAGCACAACTTTTTGCAGGAAATGAGCTCAGTTTGCAGAGAACAACAGTATTTGGGGAAAAAAATTCTCTGGAACTGAAAGTAAGGTTGGAAAAATATCTAGTATAAGAGATGCTTGGAATTTCAGGCATCAATGCAGGAGCCTAACAAGCACTAAAGCATCTGCTTGCCCTCAAATACTTCACTGGAGAGGGATGGGCTTAAGTACATACTTGAGTGACTCTGAACTCCAGTTTGGCAGACCCCAGCTGAAAGAGGAATTGTTCAACCCATTAAAGCCATTAAAAGCATTATAAACTCTACACAGATTTGTTTTACAACCAAAATTCTGAAGGCACCTTCAAGTACCCCGGTTTCTGAAATGATGTGGTGAGATACACATGAGATGTACTAATTTTCCCTCCAGATGTTGATAAAAACAACACTGCCTAATAGTAAAAAGAGAAATAAAGCAGCTTACTATAAAGCCCCAAGCCACCATCAGCTATAGCAGTACATAAACTATGGCAGCAAATGATTTTTCACCTTGAAATATATCATGACTTACTAACAGAGAATAGCTAATTTTAACATAAATGAGTAATTACTACACATAAGACACCAAGTATCAATGACTGCCTAGGATATCCACTTGGCTTGGATAGACAGAAGTTACTGATTTTAAAGGTGCTGCAAAGAACAACTGATCTCTGACTTCGAGTTCTTCACTTTAGCAATGATTATTTTTAGAAGGAGCACCAATGATCACCGTCCTTTGCGTTGATGTCATTTCCAGAACAAGATATTGCATGTATTGTTTGGGAGGGAGGCCTCTATTTTGCTACACAGCAGATGATCAGTGAGGATGTGCAGTTCACAGATAGCTTAGGGATGCTACAGTATTCCATATTTAATACAAACAGAAACAAAGGTGTCAAAGGCAAAATTTCCATTGTACAAAAAAGGCCAACAACTTGGATTTCCAATATTTCCTGCAGTCACTGTTGCTCTAAAGCTCTATATGACACACAATTTTTATTCTACCAGAGACTATGGACTTCTTTTATACAAACCCACTTAAAATCACTGACAATTATCTTAATAAAACCTCACAGACTTTACCCCCCTAGGAGGAAACAACTGTAGAACTAGAATCAAGTCCAAAAAGAACAAAAACAATGGTTTGGCAACTCACTATGACTCAGAGGAAATTTATTAAGCACATCAAAGCCAAAGCTTTTCATAACAAAAAGAAATACTAAGAACACAGAAGCACATGCTTACAGGAATATTTCTTCAAAGTAACAGCGGGTTGTACTAGTATTACAGGACTAATGATACTATTGCATTTATAAAATTATCCTAATGACTAAACATCAGTATTTACCAAGAAGTAGGTCATAAGTAAAGTAGGTATTTGTTTCTACATGGCCCATAAAAAGCTAAAACAGTAATGACAATGAACTCAAAAGAGTTCCACATTAAACAGTTATTTGATTATCTTCCTTCCATTATCTTATTTTAAAAGAAGGCAGTAGTTTATGACTAACTCACTGTATTTTTTTTTCTGCTTTGCCAAATTGCTGAGTCTTTACTCATCAGAACAACGAATTGCCTCCTCAAATACCATGCACGTACATGGACAGCTTTTAACCATCTGAAGTTCTACATTACAGCAATCTTTGATACCAGGATTCTGATGTGGTGACCTCCAAGCTACATGAGTAGGGTCTTATTTTGAAAGTGGATCATCTCAACATTATTTTTAGAATCGCTTTCCTGTAACTCAATTCACTGACTTTGTAAAAGCAACTTAAAAAAAAAAAAAAGGAAGAAAATTAGTCAGACTAATCAGACTACAAGCACAGACTACAGAAAGATAGTACTCAAAAGGCATCTTAAAAAAGATAATCTCAGAGGATTACTACCACAGCAATATCAGCAATGCCAATTGGTGAACCCTTTATAGGAGGTTAGAGGGCTAATTTGCATTCACCTAGAGATTTGTCCCGGAGTTTGACTAGATCTCTCATTCTTTCAGTTTCATTTTCTAACAATGCAAACTCACTGTAACTGACTGAACCAAGAAAACGCAAAAGCCTCCGATGCTTGAAACAAAGGATAAATGCCAAAATCCTCCTAGAGTTTTGCCCCCTGTTCGTCTTATTCGTAAGACTTTCACACCTGAACAGCTTGCTGGATTCAATAGTTGCCACCATTTCACCTTCCCTAAAGTTTGTGAATAAAGATGCTCCAAAGCAAGTAAATCTGAGGCTTTTTTTTTAATTAGGATGAGGACAGAATAAACAAGATTTTTAAACCAGCCACAAATAAAAGTAAAAGTAAGCATTACCAGGTGTTTAACCTTTTGCTTTTGACAAATTTCTGGCATTTATTGCATTAAAAAACCTCTCTTCCTTAAATGTGTGCCTTCATCAGCTTCTGCATTCCATGCCATACATTATATCCGAAACATAATTGAAGGAACTCTAAGTATACAGAAATCCTGTGCCAGATTAAGCCCTCTAGTACTGCAAGCAGAAGTCCCTCGAGGCAAGCTATCCTCTTTAATGGTCAGTGGTTGCATGAAACCTGCCTAAAGGGATTTAAACTCTTTCCCACTATTAGAGCAACTAACACCTGGGTATTTGCACGTGTAGTGTTAATTCCCAGGCTGCTAGCCTTTTCCTTAGCTCCTGAGCTTCCTGGGAAACACTATAAAACCTGGTTATCCCTCTGTTGGCAAAACAAACAGGGTAAATAAACAGTTTAGTGCTTCAGGAAAATATGAAGACCTGAGACTACACGGAGCATGAAAGAGAAACAGAACTGTGAGGAAAAGCTGTCAAAGGCAGAAAAACCCAATAATCCCACTATGTAACATAATGCTTACACTTCAGTTTCCCACAGTGTCTGGTTCACCCCGGTACAATTTCAACATGAAGGATATAATCAATCTTTTAAAACCACATGCAGCTTTGAGGAATAAAACAAACCTAGTCAATAAACCATTCTAGGTAATTAACATTTATCCCCTGTTTCTGTAAATAAAGACCCCAGGAAAGACATTCTAATATTCTGGAGCCCAAATGCTGGCATAGTGACTAATATTAGCTAAGTGAAAGCGTAAATCAGGAATATCATTGGTATTAGCTGTCTGAAAGGACAAAACTGGAATATTTTAAGTGGTAATCACCACATAGTATTTTACTGACATTACAAAAGACAACAAGAAAGTAATCGATATCATTGGGAAATTATTGAATTTGATTAACCTGATGATTTAGAGAACACAAGTATATAAGAATATACTTAACAGCAACGTGATTTGTTTAAAATATCCATGCCGTGACTTTAAGTCAGGATTTTTATTATTCTGATTAGAGATGGCATATTTGAGGTGTTCTACTGCCAAAACCCAATTACAGATGCAAGGATGCCTTAGAAAAACCACTGCACAGGGCTCTGGCAAAAAAGGCAAACAACCACCCCCACCACCCTTCCTCAAAATTGCAGCCCTAACCACACCTGAACAAGAAAATGTAATTCAGAGTCAAATGGAAGAATTTCAATTGAATCAGCAGAAAAATTCTCGACTAGACAGAAGTTATGGCCAACAAGAAAACCTGCTGTTTGTTCAATTCCCATTCCCTTTCAGTATCAGCCTCTGGTACTGCCATCAGTTTTTCTGGGATCTGCTGCATTTCTGAAAAGTTATTTAGTGGAAATTACATATGTGATGTACCACTATTATTAAACAACCAAATTTAACGTGATTTCCACGACACACTTAACTACTCCATTTACCATATACACTTTCCCACTAACTGAATCTACTGTAGAAGAAACCTCTCTCTTCTGAAAGTGAGATAAGGGAACTGGAGGAGGAAAATAACCCAGCCTCCAGTTGTGGTATTTAATTAAAACTGCCACTTCTAATTAAATTGCTGGCAAAGCGCTGGGGAAATAGCACCGCTGTTATATCAAATCTATAACGCAGAAATTCATTGCTCATATAGTCTATCTGCCCACAGACCTTTCAGCTAATTCCAGGAGCTCACAACTGGTGTGCGTATTGAACAGCTCTTGGAGATGGAAAGGTTTTGTAGTTCTGCACAGAAAAAGGACCAAACACTTCCACTTCTAAAACATCCATGAGAACTGACAATGGAAGCACTGATAATGCACAAACCCAAATCCCAGAGATTTCTGCTTCTTCCCAATACAACTCATCTGCTTCAAATGCAAATCTCTTAAAAAGGGAGATCTCCGTTTCCAACTCTCCACTTAAACCAACGTATCAACAATGAGAAAACGTTATTCTGAAGAAAGGTTAGTAGTTGTGCAGCCTCAGTCTAGCCCAGACACACACTAAGGTTAAGCTGTCTATTTTCAAAGCACGTGAGGCCTAAAGCAGCTTTCACAATTAGCAAGTCCTGAATACCTTCCTTGCACCACCCTTTCACTTCTGCAAAATATTTTCTTCCACAGAAAACATGACTCTGAATTACCCAACAATCACATTCTTAAAGTCTGATTAATAAACTGTATTACAGCTAAATTGTGTGCGAGGTTATTGCACATCATGTATGAACTCCGTTGCCTCCAGTCTTCATCCACCCCGTTCCCGCAAGTGCAACACTGCAAATAAAATCTAGGCTATGCAAAGGAAATACCACCAATCCAGCACAATTATCTCCTACACAGTGATGCCTTCCAGCACTTAAAGGGGGCTACAGGAAAGCTGGGAAGGGGCACTTGACCAGGGAGTGCAGGGAGAGGATGGGAGGGTAAGAATTTTAATCTGAAAGAGGGAAGATTTAGATAAGATATTAGGAAGAAGTTTTTTTCTGTGAGGGTGGGGAGGCCCAGGCCCCGGTTGCCCAGAGAAGCCATGGCTGCCTCATCTCTGGAGGAATTTTCAAGGTCATTTTCAAGGTCAGGTTGGATGAGGGTTTGAGCAACCTGATCTAGTGGGAGGTGTCCCTGCCCATGGCAGGGAGTGTGGGGGAGTATGGGCTTTGGGGTCTCTTACAATCCAAACCATTCCATCATTCTATGACATCTGCACATTCCTAAATTTAGTCCTGAACAAGGACAAAATGCTCTTCAAATGTAGTTTTAGGTTTTTTCTTAAATAAAGAGTTTCGAGGAGCTCCACCTCAGAAAAGAGCTAATAGGCATCTCAGTAAACACTCAAAGGCAGATACTCGCACCCCTCCTTGGCAGAGGGCCAGTCACTGTAGTCATTATTCTGGGAGAACTCTCACTGATGGAACTGGTCCACAGCGTGCAACTTATGAGTCATGCTACAAAAACTTGGCTCGTGTAGTTGTTTCCCATCTAATTAAAATTCACTCAAACATCCTACAATCTGGCTTTCACCATAACAATATCAATAGCTGTATCTGCTGCCAAAAGACTGTTCAGCAGCACAAACTGGCTCCAGAGGTAGCACATACACATAATACTGAGAGACACCGAAACCCATCTATTTTGCTGCCTCTCTCCTCCAGGGACCCAGTTACAGGCAGCTAGAAATCAAGCTGCTGCTGTTTTTTTATTTTAATAATCAGTGAAAGCAGCAGTGTAGAGCACAACAGAAACACATATGCACAAAGTAAACCGTTTCCCCATATTTTAGGGCTAGCATAAGATTTATCGAACGTGTCTTGCCTTCACTTTTTCCTCCCACAGGATTTGTAAAAACCCTTCTGTTGCCTTTTATTTTTAATTGGATGTTTTGAAGCAATGTTGAGCTCATTTAGCTTCATTGGTTTTATTTCTGTTTTATCTCTCCTGAGAATTTCTTCAATTGCTATTTCTCTTTTTAAAAAGTAGCCCAAAGACACTAGTGAAGATTTGATAACCTCTGCAACTACCACGAACACAAGAATAAGACAACATACTATATGAAGGTTTTTCTCTTATAAAAAATATTCCTTGTGTTTGTCTCTCTATGCAGACTTGTGGATTAGACTACAACCAAAGCCAGTGTTACTGTCACATACGATTGTCAAATAGTTACTAAAATGAAGTTACACTTAAAAGTTTCTTCAGCATGCATTAACCACTAAGAAAAGAATCAAAAATACATAATACTGTCTTGTCCTTCAAAGAAAAAAAAATCCAGTCACCATCATAACTACATAAGTAAAACATTCCTCTTAAGAATAAAGCACTAAGCTTTTTATCTAAGATATAATCAAAGTACAAAAGACTTAGAAGAAAACAATTAAATCCCAAGCAGAAGTTTCTTTTGCAAACCTGTGTGCTCCCTGACAGTCTTGCCTTTAAAAACAGACCAGTATTCTGCTATCTTAAATTAATGTTCTGTGTTACTAAAGTATTAACTAATAATGTAATTAAAACTCCAAACCATGAACGCTTTTTAATTAATGTTAAAAACAGAGCAAAACAAAACCCACACAGACCCTAAAGGCACAGCGATGTTGTACATACCTAAACACAGAAAGTAATGTGTAGGAACACAAGCGGGTAGCTACACCTGTTCCACATCCACAGCGATGCCTCCTGCCCTTACACAGGTGAATGGGAGCTGAAGGTTCACCAAGCTGGTTGGAGCTCTGTCATGCTTTGCTCCAAGTAACTCAGAAACACACTAGGTTGAGAGGAGAGTAAAACTACTTGCTATGTCTTCTCTACTGAAATGTCTGGCTTAACACTAGCTAAATCATTTGGAGCGGGTAGGGGGAGACTTTTTCTAACACTGGCATATCAAGTTCTAAGGATCAAAAATCTTCATGTAGTATATTGTTTTACTCCTCTGTGCCTGGTAGTAACCGAGGATTTACATTTTCCTCTTAATTCTCAAGCTGGAACAGGTTTCTAAAAAGCAAACCACAATTCTGTATCCCACTCCAGACACTTTGGGTCCACATCCATTTAGCAATCTCAGTATTTAGCACTTTGTCCAACAGTCTCACTAAATCCTACGCACCAGCTAAAAACTAAAAATCACTGCTTCGTCAGAAGTACCACATAATCAGCTGCGGATACAGAGGCAGAATAGATTCAGATCTGGCTGAAGAAACAAAGTACTTTAAGGTTAATTGGATATGTTCCATAAAGACAATGACAGTAGCACTGCCTTCATGCTAGTTGAAAGACTTTTTCAGATCACAGTGACAGAGCGTCATATTTTAGCAAATTCCTCTTCTAAACACTGATATTTTCAAAATTAGCTTCTATATAATCACTGAAAACACCAGCAACAGAAAATAACAGAAAGGAAAGTAAGCAGTTAAGATCTCATGCCTGTTTGTTGACAAAATTTCTTAACAAGGTGTGTTCCATTTTGCAAAATAAACTAGTTCTTCATTCCTCTTCTACTAAAAACAAGACAAGCCATTTCCTTTATTATTAAAAAGAAAAAAGCAACCAAACCCAAAAAAACCAAACAACCAACACGAAAATGTTTTATGAATACAAGCTAATACCTGCATTTCAAATGATGGGGACGACAGGACAGATGGAATCAGAACACTTCACCAAAATTTACCTGAAGCCAGAAGCATAATACTGTACAAAGTCTTAAACATTAGCAAACTTCCAGGCTGACTGTGTCCCCTGATTTCTGTAACAAGTTATCCTCAGTTCACAAACTGCAACTTCAATGTTCAGATCTCCAAAGAGGCAAACGGACCTTTCTGCCTTGCTCACTGCTGTTACTACTAAACACTGACTTGAACCTTTCCTTTGCTCAGCTCTCCATGGCTTACTGTAATCCAGAACAAAAGTAAATCACATAAATGCTTGAGCTTCAGTACTTGACAAAAAACAAAGCAAAACTCCAGAACCAAAAACCTGAAGCCCTTTTTAACACAGGAACAAGAGAAAACAAGACCTTGCTACACAGAAGTAACTACTTTCAATTGATGTACTCAGTGCTGGTTAGGCTGCACCTGGAATCCTGTCAGTTTTGGGCCCCTCACTACACGAAGGACAAAGGACGTCACGTTACTGGTGCACGTCCAGAGAAGGGAATGGAGCTGGTGAAGGAGCTTAAGTACAAGGTCTTATGAGGAGTAGCTGAGGTAACTGGGGTTGTCTGCCTGGAGAAGAGGAGGCTGAGGGGAGACCTCTTCACCCTCTACAACTCCCTCAAAGGAGGCTGGAATGAGGGGGGCGTTGGTCTCTTCTCCCAAGTAAGAAGTGATAGGATGAGAGGAAATGGTCTCGAGTTACACCCAGAGAGGTTTCGATTGAATATTAGGAAAGATCTCTTTACTGAAAGAGCAGTGAGTCCTTGGAAGAGGCTACCCAAGGCAGTGGTGGAGTCACTGTCCTTGGAGATGTTCAAAAAAAGTGTAGAGATGACACTCTGCGACATGGTTGAGTAGACACAGTGGGGTTGGGCTGAAGGTTAGAGTAGATGAGCTTAGAGGTCTTCTCCAACCTTAACAATTCTATCATTCCGTTCCATGATTCTGTGATCTTCTCTCACCACAGTGGAATTTCCCTTGGAAAAACTTTCAGTCTATAGTCTATTTTATTTTTTTGTATGGAATGCAACAGTCGCAGAAAGTAATGGATAAAGACATCTGGTAACTTGTACTTTATGACAATTACGCATGGTGAAAAAAAAGAAATGAAAGTCAACCTTGAAATACTCTCCTGTTGAAGTGCATTTTAAACCATCGCAGTGATATAAGTATAAAGCAGCTGGAGATGTGATATCTGCAAAGCCATGTAGAGGCGAAGTGCTAACTTGAGTAGGTAAAAAAAAGCAAAAGCAAACCACAGCCCTGTTAAGAGTACAGGGAGTATGAACAAATGTAAAAGGTGCTTAACTGCAGTGCTTAAAGTAGTAACAACTGAATGGCTTCCACTTCAACTACAGACCTCAAGCTGGAACTAAAAAGAGAGTATTTCCAGGCATTAGACTCCACATCCACTCAGAAACTGGCTTTTCACTGCATAAGCTGAACTACTCCCAAGTGCCTGCAGCGAGAGACTGTTATCTACCACCAGCCTGACAACTTGTCACTAAACCCACCTCACAACTTAAGAGTTCGCTGATAGCAAATTCTGCAAATCCACTTAGTTGGACACAAGAACATAACTCTGTTTCAACCATCTGGTACAGCGAGTTTTCAAGCTTTAGTAAAATTTGTTTTCCTGGTATCCTAGTTAACAGTTCTGGACAAGCTTCAAAGCTGACATGACGTTTGTGTCACTATAACCAGGAATGTGCTTCCTCCCCAGATACTGCAGAGACTCGACCAAAATTAATTATGGACAATAAAATCCAGACTACTTCTTTAAACTTTAAAATCACTTTAGGCAAATGGCTTTTGAGAAGCATAATGGAAGGAAATGCAGAAAGCTACAGACACAGGCCCCTGTCACTCTTCCCTCAGGTGCAGGGTATAAAGACCTGCAATAACTTCTGACTCACTTCACTGACAAAACTGAAGAGAATATCTAAACCATAATGAATCTGAAGGGAAAAATCTGGGATTATATATGTTATGCATGAGAAAAACAGATAAAGATGCACACACAGACTAACACATAAACACTCCCCCATTCTACCACTTTTATGGCACATTAGATGTACACAGTAACATCCAACCAGACACAAATAAAGGCCTGGCCACTAAGACTTTAACAAGCGAGACTTTTATCTCAGGGAAATTAATCTGTAAATATTCAAGCAAAAATTTAAAATAGAAAAAACAACTGCAAAGCTGAATTATTTCAGTGCCATAAACTACAAAGGCCACCTATGACACTCACTGCTCCTTAAATACCTTAATTCAAGGGCTTTTTCAACAACCCTGGTGTAAAGGCAGTTTTGGCAACACTGTCACATTTATTTCCTACTTTTTTCACTTTTTTGCAATAAAATGCTTTTCCAAAATAGCAACTTTTGGTACACATTTTAAAGAAAGTTGCACCACTCTGCATTGGAGTTTCCATTCTAAAAGCATCCGATTACAATATTCATCAATGAGTGAATTCTGCAATGACACAAAACTTCCCAACTCCAGCAATTTATAGCACTGAATTCAGAAACAGTGTTCCTCACAAGAGCTGTTTTACAGCTTCAGGTATAAGCAAACAGTGTTCTAGGAAGCTACCACCCACTGTGTGCAGTTTTAGCAACGCATCTTTTAAGATTGAGAGACACATTTATTTTTACCTTAGTACCTTCAGTGGGTTATGAAAATCAGCTTGGCTGTGAGTAGCTCATTACTTAAATGTGCAAATGCTTTGTCAAAAAGCAAACGAAGTGTCTTAATGAGACTTGTGTTTTCAGCAGCTCTGTACCCACAGCAATGTTTCAATACACTAGAAGACTGAAGGAGAAGCACTGAAATGCTCCTGTAGGACTTGCAGGCACTCATAGCTTGAAGTGTCAAGCAACCGAAACTAAAAGAGAATGAAGGGAAGTGGACAGTCACACTTGCTGAGCATTCTGATACAGAACACGCATAGGCTCTGAGTTGCCAGCAGACACCCAGCATCCTTTACAGCACAGGAGGCACCAAAATATCTGACATCTGAGCCTCATTTCAAAAATAACTGAACTTTCATATGTTCCTGGGTTGATCACTTCACTCTAGAACCCACTATTTTGGACAACTTAGGCATTTTACAAGTGATCTTTGAAACCCAAACCCCATTACTTTTGAAATCACGAAAGATTTAAGAAAAAATGTAAATGAAAATCCTACCACAGCTTCAGCCCCCTTTTGTAGCACTGTTTTCCATTCTCTTAAGTTATACCACTCCTCTTGCTCCCTTTCTCCTGCTCCTCCCACTGTTTTGTACTACAAAGTGTTCGTGAAGCTTCTACTCCACTCTTGACAAATCTCCAAGTAAGCCTCAAAATCCTCATTCACAAAATCAACTTTTTTCCAACCAAGTGTTATGACTTGATGCATATCCATCCAAAATTCAGGATGAAAAAGTGGAGAAGGAAGGGAGGCTGCTCTTTTTCTTACTGGTTTAGGGGGTTACTGTTCTTTACCATACTCAGTGGCTCAAGAAAAGAACCCTTCAGTAGCAGCTTCCTCCCACTCCACTGGCATTTTCTCTGTCATTGGACACCATATCAAGTTTAGCCCTCGAGGCAGTTAAAAAAACATTATGAAAAGCATATGATACACATTACAGTCAGGGGAGGTTCACGGAACAAGTGGAAGTTTGTGGCTTCATACAGGTCCACCAACACACTATGCCTTGACAATAATAGCTGGTAATGTATTTTTGTTCTTATGTTCACAGGAACTCACACACAATTCATGTTTCATTTATAAATGTTAAGAGTAAATAGCAGGTATCACTTCAAAACTTGCAACAGATCAGCTTTCAGTCACAAGCACAGGCAGAGGCAGCAGCAAGTACTGACAAGAGCACTGCCTCTCTTCTGGCATTCACTATCTGCATAAGTATAACCAGGAGAACATCCTACTTGGTAGCATAACACCACAGATATTACACCAAATTCTATTTTACTTTTATTTGATCCTACTTTGAGAAGAGCTTTATAAAAATAATGGAACAAAATGACTTGCGTTTCCTTAGCCTCTATTTCCACGTAGTCTTTGTGGGAGAATTAACGCTTCCTGAATTGCAGTCTTGTCTCAGAATTTAAAAATCAAGTTGCATTATTACCAATAACAAAACATCAGCAAACAAAACTGTGTCTTTACTTATACTCCTGCCTGCAAATCACATTCTCCATGCAACTGAGTCCTTATAAAATAAGGAATCAGGCCAGTATGTTTGCTGCTGATGTACATCAGAAAATTACAAAAAAGGTATTTTTATTATAATTTCCTGTAGTAAAACGAGGAGTGAAAAGCAGCAGAGAGGTATTATTGCAACTTGAAATAGCATTTCTGATTAACACGTCTTATTCAAAACTGACTAATATTAATGAAATTACTAAGCACATTTGAAGTTGGTGACAGTGAGTTACAGACCTTAAATCTTCCTTTGAACTATCTAACTGGTGAACCACTAAGAATGCTTATTCTCCTATTTTTTAAATCCTGAGAGGTGAGATGAGCACCCCAGTAGACACAATTTTAAATGCAAATAATTTTATATACCCACTTCAAGGACTCCACTTGAAAAATAACTAATCATAGTTGCCTACACTGACAAAATGTTTCTCATTCTGCTCACCACACTAAGTCAAACAGTGATTGGCAGCACTTCTAAGACAAATCACTGTATGGCTTATTGACTCAATATACCAAGCTTGGCGACGAATGCTGATCAAATATTACCACAAAACTAAAGTCACATGCCTCTGCCTCATTTGCCTTGTACACCTTGCAGCTCCCTGGCCCAGCCATTCCTCCTTTCCTGAAAATGAACGCTTCCATCATACAGAGAGTAAACTTCCTGCACTGCACTACGACCAATACACAACTTCTTACCCAGCTGTATTGACAAGGAAAGAGCAGAGGACTCGCATGCACTCTCCTGCAGTTGGTTTTACTCTCCTGCTACCAGCACCACTGTAAGCTCCAAATGGCAGCTGCTACATTGGTACATGCCAGTGCTGCTGTACTTTACTGAGTTTCAGGTAATACTAACGGTAGTTAAGTGGTTTTAACAAACAAGAAAGCAGCACTCCTACAAAGATGCAGTGAAGGCCACAAACATGGCAAAAAAAAAGGCATCGCAAATGCAGATGATAGGAGAAAAAAGCAGAGAATGGAAAACAAGTGCACAAAGACCTAAAGCAGAAAGGATGGCTGATGGAAAGGCTGCAGCAAATCCAGCTACTACTCCTAGCTTCAAGAGCAGTAGTTTGGAAGCTAGATGATAGCTTCAAAGTGTCTCTGATGGTCCCTTTTGTCTAGATCAACAGACAGAATGTTTCCTTCCTCCTGCTGAAGTATTTAGAGAGAAACAAGATTTCAGGACTCCAACACAGACTGTGTTCTCCACAGATCGCAGCACAGATGCTGAGATCCCTATGGATCCTTGCTTCTGCTATTGATTATTCTGAAAAAGTGAATTTAATTATGGGGGAAAGCATTCATATAGATATTCAGGGATGTGTTTTGATACTAGGAAAGGGGGAACTGGGAAGATTTTGGGAAATCAGGCATAAAACAAAAACCTATTATGTTTCAGAGTCTATTTGATCTGAAACCTTTTTTTTTTCTAATCAAAAAAAGCCTATGACTAAATACATTCCTGGTCTGGTATGACTGGTGAGGTCAGAAGACAGTTGGCAAAAAAAAACCCCAAACACAGTGCCTCCTGGAGATTAATCATCAGCTTTAAGCAATCAAATCCAACCAACAATTATTTATAGATGAATCTGAACACATGACAGCATTCGTCCACCAAGTTTCTAAATTACTTCAACATTACATGCCTGATTCCTTTTGGTAAATGTACAACAAACACAATTTGCAATGCTGTGGTATCAAAACCAGCTAAACTCCCAAATACATTCACTCCTACAATATTGCCCTCTTCAAGGATGCTGTGTCAGAAGACAATTCAAGAGAGACTGCCATCCACAATGCATCATCTTTCAGAGGTACAGAATATCTCCTGCTGTAAGCTGCCCCGCAAAATAAGAAACTACTTCCAAACAGAAACTTCCTGCACTATGCTTCCCATAAGCATTTTCACAAAAAAAAAAACAAACAACAAACCCCAAAAAATTACACACACTGTGAATTTCTGAGCAGATGCACCCTAAAGGTCTTATGTTGAAGTATGAAACAAACTTATTTAGCACATAAATTGCTGACCACACAAACCTTGCTTGCTGTCACTTCACCGAAGTAATACTATATTTTTTGTTAGTTATTAGGCTTTACCTCAGTTAAGAAGGAGAGGGGAAAACACTGCATTGTCTCATGGATGATATATCTTAAAACTCAAGTAATTCAGCTACTAAACACTGGAAGTTCGTAACTTCTCTTAAGAAGTCCCCTTACAAGAGGCAGTTTGACCCAAGTTAGTTATTTGTTCTGATAACTTTCCTAATTAAATTGTGTATAGGTCAAGCAAGATAAAAACCCAAATAAAACTATACAGTTTAACGAAGGGAAGAAATGAAAAAGTGTGTGTGTCTGTACATACACTTATGGTTTCTCCAGCCACCCTGGCAGCTATTCCCCCTTCACGGGTTTGATTACCACTCTGCTCATTTGCCAAGCCACTGGAGAAAAGGGACTTATTTCCTAGGAAGCCCTGCAGTCCAGCCCAGCACTGTAAGGACAATGCCAACAACATGAAACTGATCTTACCAAGGTCTATACACAAGGGACTTGAGTTCAACATGAGCCTGCACTTCTGAGGATGTCACACAAGAGGACGACTTCCTAGATGCTGGGGAGAGATTAAACAGCTAACTGGCTAACAGTCAGCTATCAATTCATGAACAGTAACTCTTCTATTTATATCACGCACAGTTGACTTGAAATAAATACTTTAATCCAAACTTGATTACCTAGGAAATCCCCTTGTAAAATAATACAGTAACTCAAAACAGTGACGTCCATTTTCATTTAAGAAGTAATGGAACTAACAATCAACTGGAATAAAACATATTACTTACTCATTTATGGTAAAATAAGATAAACCAACAATAATAAAAAAGCCATAGGGCCTAGCTAATGGTAATTTGCAGTTATAACATCATTTCAAGTATGCAGGATTATGTCCTACCCCAAAGGTGAAACAAAACCACTAGTAGAGAGGCATGGCCAGCTGATGTGACTGATTTATATGCAGATTTATTAAGCAAACAAATTACTCAATTCACATTACTCCGGTAGAAGATTAAAACGAACTACTAAACAGGGGAACAGGAAAAGTTTCTACCAGAAGCTGGAAAGATCAACAACTACAGATTAAAAATGAGCTTCCCTGCTAATGAAAGCGTGACAGACAAAAAGGTTGGTCAATGTTGGCAACAGACTGCTCTGCAGACACGGCCCACAGAAAGTAATACATGAAAACAGGCAGGTTTGACTAGTAGGCCAGCAAACATTCAACATACTGAAATTTTCCAGACAAAAGCTACAGTTGTGAAAAGGTCTCATTTCTCACTGCATAAAAGACATGGCTGTTTTGACTGCACATTTCAATTCTTTGCTTGAATCAGCTGCTACCTGACTGACCCACATCCATTTTATTCCTTAGAAAAATGTGCAGAAAGTTTTGTTTGACATCTAGCAGTGGCACTGCGGTAAGGGAGGTTAAACCGTAGAGTTGCTACCTATATTGACTTCAAATGGTCCATGATCTGCCTTTCCTTCGGGAAGCCCTCTTAAATTCATACAGCAAACAAAACCCACTGCTGAGCCTCTTTTAATTACCTGAAGATTCTTTCAGTCTGTATGATAAACTAATCATTACAAATGCTGCCATGAACTAAAGGGACTAATCCTTTGCAATAATGTAATGAATAGATTACAAATATAAGAACACCAGTATACCCATACAGAATCACAGAATGGTTTTGGTTAAAAAAGGTCTTTAAGATCATCAAGTTCAACCACCAATCCAGCCCTGCTAAGTCTGTCACCAGACGATGTCCCTACATACACTACTTTCTCGTCTTTTAAATCCCTCCAGGGACGGTGACTCAACCACTTCCCTGGGCAGCCTCTTCCAATGCTTGACAAACCTTTCAATAAATAAATTCCTCGTAATATCCAACCTAAATCTCCCAAGTTGCTGCTCATCAGATAAACTATAATAAATGAACCTTACAGTTTTTCCTTAGCATTTCAGAAAAATACTTATCTAGTTAAAACTCTTCTGATAAATTAGTGACGTGTGTTTCTATGCAACTACTGATTAATCTAAGTGATCCACAAAATTACAATGACTATCAAACTTAAAGAGCCTTGGTGCTGCATAAACTTAACTACACTAATTAAGGAGAACTCAGTAAAGCACTAACTAGGAGCCATTGATTGTATCACAGTTCAGAAATCTCATGTCAAGTGAGCCACATGTTTCTTGGATAAACGAAAGATGATACTTTACTTTTAAACCAGATGCTTTCCCCATCTCGCACCTTTAAAGATTTTTCTTATCCTGACACAAGCATTTATAATACTGGTGTAATGCGTTTTTAAAAAGCCTTTATTTGTTGTTTAGATTAAAATGCAGTAGGTTGCACAAGTTCAAGTGATTGAGTCTGCTGCAAAGAACCTGGAATAACTGATTTGCCCAAAACTTCATTTTTTAGAATCTATTTGCATAATGGCCATAAATACCCTCTATCATCTGAACAGAAAGTAAATAAGGATACAAGTTCAGAGATCCCCAAACAGCTGATGACCCACAGCAGAAAAATAACACTTAAAGAGAAAACAAAAAACCCTGTCAGAAATGCAAACCAATTCACCACTGTGAACAAATGATAGACCTCCACAGCAGGTAAACTGTTCTGGCTTTGAACCTCATCTTACATACTTTTCTAGCTTTATTTACAATAATTTTTTTGGCTACTAGCAGAATGAACAGTACTCCAATCTACTTTCAGTTAAGGAATCCCTCCTTCAAAAGGAAAGAAACTCTATATAACTTGGTCGATTAATTACCTTTTTATTTTTAATCCTCCATCCAGACTAATGAATCCAAGAATACATTAGTCCCAAGCTGACATTCTCCTACTGCACAAGGCTGGTCAGCTCACCAGAACTCTCCTATGTATTTCTGAGCTTTCCCTTGCACGTTGAACTTCTGTGAAAACAGCAGCTGGACAGGAAAGAGCTTCCTGCATGCCAAAACATGCCTGAAACTCATTCCTATGCACAAGTGGGTGCAAGTTGCTGGTTATGGCATGAAGATCAGGCAGCTGAAGGACAAACTGTATCACTTTTGTATGTAGCAGTTCATAAATAATGGAGGGAATACACTATTGTATATAAATTTAAATTCTGGTGTAAGCTTTCAGCCACCTAGGCTCTATACATCTTAGAATTAGTGTTTTTCCTTTATATAAATAATGTCAAGGCTTTCCAATTAATTTGGCAACCCTCATGCACAGCCATAACCTACTAATCCCATTGTTGTATTTGCCTCATTTAAAGAATTAATACTTCTAAATCATGAAGCCAAACGATCCATTTATTTTTGATTACACAATGCCGACTTACTCTGAAGTGTATAAGTAAGCAGACATTATTAAACAATGCATTTTCTTCATCGCTCAACCTATCAGGGGAGTTTCAAAAGCTGGGAAGTTTGGGTTCCTTTGGCCTTGCACCACTGCCTTAACATCTGACATCTGCTGTACACAGACAGGAAACTACCAGAAAGAAACAAGAACAGACCTTTTGGTCCCAGTGTGAGTGAAACAGCTGTAAAAAAATCAAATTAATAGGTTTATACAATGCAGTATCATCAAACAAAACAAATGAGTACTTCAAATTCAATTTAATTTAATTATCTAAGTAGATCATCTGGACAGCATTTTATTCATGTCCCCATATGACACGTTCACAGTTATTTTAAATACAAACAAGCTCAGAGAAAACACATGGTAGTTATTGTTTGCTATGACATTGTTAAGCAACTGAAGTTTATCAGGTTTCTACAGCCAATTAATTGTCCATCCTAATTTAGCATAAAGACAGATCCATGAGTCAAATCCTAAAACAGCTTTAACCCCTGCATGTAAGGCTTTTGCTTGGTGCAACCTGAGAGCTCTGATAGATCTTGTGAAGAAAAGAAAACCAAAGAAATCCCATACTTATATTAAGACTTCCCCCTGCATTTGTACTCCAGCTTTTTCAGCAGAAAAGAAACCTAGTCCACCAGGACACTTTTTTCTCATGTGGAAATCCATTGCAATAGCAACAAGCCTCTCTAAATTCACTGTCAGGCTGTACAACTCTAGAGCAGAACACACATTGAAGAAATGACCGTGTCCAGTACCACCAAAGCTGGGACCGCTTTCTGTCAGCGTGTGCAGGAGTGCCAGTAGTGACTGACAGCTTTATGAGCTTTATTTTTACTCGTTTAGACTACGGAGGGAGAACAGCCATCACTATATATAGCTCATTAGGACAGCTTAGGAAAGCAAAGCAGGAACTAAGGCTTCTTCATTTTAAGAGGAAGAAATCATATCAACTTATCAGTAAATCTGCACCAGTCCAGAGTCCATCACCACATTTTCTCATTATTCTCATAAAAGATTACACTGAATTAGAGCAACACTTTCAAATAAACCAGACTAAGATTATATTTTTCTAATTATGTATCCCACTAAGGAAGAAAAACAAAGCTCCACAAAATTAACCAAAATTGAGTTTCTGCACCTACCAGGAAAAAACAGCTTGCAAAGTTATAGAAAAAAACCAGTCTCATCCTGGATGCCTCTGATTTCTCCAGATCCTGCTTAGCTATTCAGGTAAATGAATGTCCCCCTTCCCTTGCTAATTTCCAACCTATATTTCTGAACCACTATGGTGATACAGCTTCACCTCTGTCACTTCACTAAGTTACCCAAAGTAACTTACATTCTGAGAGGGCTGTAGAATTCTGTGCACAGAGCAATACCTAAGCCACAAAGTAGGTACACGTGTAAGAGAGTACTGTAGAGTCATTGCTCTGTGGTTAAGCTGGTGTAAAATTAATAAAAGTTCTTACCCACTCTGAAGCATATGTTCAGAGCATAACAATGTAAGATAATACCAATCATCTCTCACAGAAGGCTTGAAGTTCAGTCTTTCACTTCTAAATTACCTCAATAAACACGTGAAATGTTTACTTTTCTCAGATGCACATCCTCCATCCTCCTTATGACCACTTTTATTATTTTATTTTATTACTTTCAAAAGTTTAATACCCAATTTCCCTCAGCAAAGAAATCCAGGCCACAGCCTGATAGTTTGCCTAATGAGCTGGATACTGTACAGGCAGCACTTCTATTTAAAGATACAGTTTTAATTGCCTGCTCATATCTCAGTTTAACGTATCAGCAGTTAGGGGTCATGTGTCAATATTTCTGCTTATAGATCAAATTAGACAGTTCAAAAGGTTGAATGGGATGCAAAGAAGGGATTCCCTACTGAACTAAATTGTCTATTCATCAAAATCAATGAGATTTTACTCCTTCATCTCTATTCTAATTGTTCTAAAGATTGAAAATAAAATTCTGAATTTTTACAGATGAAAATAAAATGTGTATTCAGATTGCTAGTTAACACTGCACATTCATGCATTTTACAACTTTCCGTCTGCTCTCTAATTGTGTGTGAACTAAGGCTTCAGCACACCAGACTTCTCTAAAAAGGATCTTCACAAAATGGCTATATTTGGGTTTCAATGCACTGGGCCAGTGACTTTGGGGCTGGCAGCCCCAGACCTCTGACAAGTGCCTAGTACAAATGAATCAATGAAAACAACTCAAGTATCCACAGGACTGAGATCTCACCCAAGGATTCAGACCAGGTTAAAACATGGAGGGCTTCAATGCTCAAAACCCACTCCAGGAGCCACCAAGAAAAAGTCTCTTAAAGAGCAAGTTAACCTTTGATCAGAAAAGCTTGTTTAACTCACCTTTACTTGGTGTTAAAATTCTTTCACTCTCCATGTGACTCTAGAGATTAGCACATCAGTAAACAGCCAGTAGAGTGAACACACTGAGAAGCACTTTCATTCAGTAGGGCTAGAAGACTGGTTAAGGTGGTTTTGTTGAAAAACACTTATGATCATACCCAGAAGAGAGGGGGGAAAAGTCCAATAAAACCAATAATTATTATTATTTAAATTATTAATCATCATGAATATTTGGATAATTTTGCCTGCGTCTGACCAAGCTTCTGGGGAGCTGGAGGGACTGTTTATTGAACTTCTTTAACAATCATATCATCATGCCATTAAATCTGAACCACTGCGACTACTGAATGTGTAGCAGGGTAAAAGTGCCTAAAAAACATAAAGTTGTGATTTATTCAAATTAAGACAAAAAGCCTCTAGTATATAATCTTTAAAAACAGCTGACAGAGCTAAATCAATCCTTCAGTTATAGTGAATATACTGGCAACTTCCAGTCACTGCACATCAGAATCACACAGTTCAATACTTACTCTGAAAATGTATAAGTATTTACATTCCTTTCAACATAAATATTGAAAAATGTGTTACTCCTCCGCTCTGCTTAGTAAGTTTGTTTTATATTTGGCTAGTGCTTCTTTATGACCTACAAACATAACCTGCCAGGGGTGTGGGAGGTGTTGACTCAACTTTGAGTAAAGGACAGACAAGGCAGAAAAACTATTCAGCTCCTTCAAGCCAAGTTAAATTTCTTCATTAATATCCAGAAGAATATTAAATGAAAAAATACAGCATCTTCTCCTACAAGTTTAAAAGAAGACTGGACAGAAAAAAAGAACGTTCCTCTTCAGACGTACATCCAGTTCCTCCATGATGCGTGAGAACTACTGTCTTTCCCATTCACTTCCCGCCCCCAGCAGTTCAGTCAGATTTTTGGTTCACAGTTTGAGCAAAAGATGTCAAAGTTTCTTGAGGAAGTTTCTCCATTATATAAAATCACAGAAGCTGGCTCAGAATGTTTCATTGTATTTCTGAACTATTCAACTTTACAAATCTCTTTACCTCTCAAGTTGTTCAGAATAAGATTCCACTTCACCTAATTATAAAAAAATAAGCTTTCTGTCTTACCCATGTCAACACTTGTGAGGTTAACAAGGTACTCATCCAGAGACAGAGCTCCATTTACAAGTATGGAATTATTTTATCTCAACTCATTAGTCTTCCTTTGAAATTATTCTATTACCCAGTGATATTCTCTCACTAGAAGAGAAATAACTGAGACCAAGGCCGCTTCTGTAACAGTGAAATGCTTCATAAAAGGAAAGCGCACTGCAAGCTTAAAAACTCACAATAAAATTTACAAGGTATCATCATCATTGAACACTTTCTCACATTACTGCCCTTAGAACAGGTCAAACAGCAATGATGCTTTCGCTTTTGACAAAAAGACAAGCTGTATTTCCTAGTTTTCCCAGAAAGGTAAGAGCACCCAGGACAGATGTCTTTAAAATAACCTAGTATTAATAGCTTAGCAGGTTCTTTAGGAACAGTTTATGCACAGAAATAATAGCTGAAGTACTTCCTCAGAAGATTTGTTCATCTCTGCAGTTGCTAATGATCGCTTACAGGCACACTTATGAATGGAAGAAACAGTAGCCTGAACATTTAATGTGAAAATGACCTTAAGCTACATCAGAGGTTTCTCAATGAAATCAATAGTGATAATTTCTGCTTTTCAGTTAAGTACTTTTCAGACACTAGCTTCCTTATCTTTTAGATGTGATTCTTACTGCTGATCCAAAAAGGGTCATTTGATTTCAATGCACAGGCCCTGTTTCAAAGAGTTTCTTGTGAAGAGATGGTAGAGATAAGCATATATTAACTAACTATAGCAAAAAAATATCCTTTCCACATCACAATCTGCCTCCTAGAACAACTGTGTCCTTGAAAGTAACTCTGTGCAGCACAAGGACATTTTCTATCCCTTTGATTCCATACTGTCACAGGCAAAGCATCACAAGGGAAGTGAAAGAGCTAACGTGCTTTCACACTTTCCAACATCGTAAGCAAAAAAGTCATTCTCTGGTTCCATCTTCACCCCTCTATTTACTCTTTTCTCCTGTTGCCTTTTCTTTACATTCACAAGACACCTCTGCCTCATGTAGAATGCAGAAACACAGAAGGGGGTGCAAAAAACCTAGCAGGGCCGTTGCTCACAAAACCAAATATTCCTTAGGAATCTATATGAACATCTTGCAAAATTTAAAGACACCCAATAGTTTAATTTCCTTGGCATCCAAACGAGCCTGCAGAAGTCTATATAAATATCCATTTTAGCTCTCTAAGAAGGGATATGTTGTTAATGCTGTACCTATAAATATCTTGAGGCAAGAGTTGTGAAGGAAAAGGCCTGTGCAGTGCAGCTAAGGAGCTTATCAGACAGAGATAATTAATCTCTTTCAGGAACACGCAAAGACATTGAGAAAGGTGAACAAGCATTAAAATGTAGTAACTCCATAGCACAGCAGGTCTGAAAACTAGGAACCATGGCAAGTATCCTATGTCAGACACTCATTAATTAGAGAATCTCGATTTGGTAATCTCCTCTGCTTGACGTCTTCTTCACTAACAGTAATCACATCACTTAGAAATCTCACTGCAAACAGGAACACATCGTTTCTTGAACAAATATTTTGCAGCAGTCAAGCTGCATATTATTCCCTGACTCTTGAGAAAAATTCTCTCAGAAATAATATTTAATAACACTATAGACGTTTTTTGGTCGTATGATAAAACAGTCACTTTAAATACAGTGTGCCAAATACAAATAAAATCAGGACAAAAAAGCAAACCAGCCTTTCACCTTTCACCACGATTACTCTTCCCTTAGTAAAAAGATATTTGGTATTTTCAACACCAATTGCTCCTTGTTTTACACAAAGTTTTTACTATTGATCAAAGCATTTCATCCTCTGAGTCTTGAAATGTTGAATATTGCTCTAGGCTATTTTTAGGCAACTGATGGCATAAAAACTATTCCATTTAAAGAATGTTTCATTATGGCATTTGAAAATAAAGACCAAGTAGTGAGACAGATGGATGTAGTATTATACGGACACCAGAAGTAGTTCATTTCTGAGATAAAAAGATGGTTTTATCACTTGGTTTTGAAACATCTTACAGTATAACAGAAGCCTACATTTCCCTTTTGAGTGTTGTCAAAACTCAGATTCTGATCCAAACCAAGACAGTTTGCACTACACCACATATCTTGCAAACTGTTGATGGATTTTATATAACAGTGTTGAGAAGTGAAACTTACAGGGCCTGTCACGTTTGCCACATCAGCAGCAAGGGAAAACAGGACTCACTGCATCACTGCAGAAGACCCTGAACATGATTATGCCTGCAGCCGTAGAAGCTGCAACACGCAGTTAGAGCACAGGAGAGGTGCCAGACATGCAGATCTTGCTTCTTATTCTGTTAGACACTGCACAACTGTTTAAAATCTCTCAGTTAGCTTCCCAACACTACCTGCAAAGAATTTCCCCCTTTCTGTGTCCCAAAAGGAGAGGAAAGTAAAGAGACGTGTGAGTTTAACAGGAAAATTATTTACCCAGTCATCAGTTCACAGCTTGCATGGACAGCACACAGAAA
Source organism: Piaya cayana (assembly GCA_013389865.1). Classification (NCBI taxonomy): domain Eukaryota; kingdom Metazoa; phylum Chordata; class Aves; order Cuculiformes; family Coccyzidae; genus Piaya; species Piaya cayana. The sequence continues at coordinate 116,026 of WAAB01020196.1, forward strand.
GGACAACCAAGCTATGCTGAGATCCAAGGACAGAAATCTCATTTCTCTTCCTTCCCCTCAACAGCAAACCTACCACCCAGCTTTCTAGTTAAGGGCCATATTCTAACAAGATTTTGAGTACTATTGTTTAAAAAAAATAGTAGAGGTGCTCAGTTTTGTAAATAATACATTGCATAATCGCTTTCTTTGCCTCTTGAAAACATAAACAACATCAACCAAGTCTAAATTATCCTAATAATTGTTCCATGTGTTATAGAGATATGTAAATATAAATCATGCCACATTTCTAATTAACCAAACTACCAATAGGCGCTACCTGCCAAATCTATCACACACTATAATTACCTGTGCTACTAAAACAATTTGTTTTTACTGGAACTATGTAATCAATGTCAAACCAAGATGACCACTATCCTAGTTAGAAATGGATTTGAAATCATGATTTAACAGAGGATGCAAGACTTCAGGTATGTTTAGTTCCACGGCTTATTCACAGGCTTCATGACAGATCATTAACTACCATGCTGAACCAGCATTAAAAGCTTCCTAAATCAAACAATCGGATTTTTAACATGTAATATCAAATTTCACCAACATTGAAAGAACCATCACCAGAGTTCTTTGGTAAAATGATAGTGTATAACTTTTTCTTGAAGCAAACCTTCTATCCAAGCTACTACTGACACATAACACAGAAGTTTTCTTTATTACTAGTACTCTGGAGGTAGAAAGATATTAGCTCTGGTTCTTCACATCCAAATTAAAATTCCTCATTGGAAAGCTCTATCCAAATCATTAATCAAATAGTCTGGTAGAAAATACTTTAAAAATCTAAAGACTGGTGCATTTCACAAAGTAGAGTGTGTATAGTAACTCTAAGTATGTCTAAGAATGACTGGCTGGAAATAGACCATGTTTTTGAGGAATAGTGTCACGTGGGACAATTACCTTCAATTCTGTTACTACAGAAAATGATCAGATGTCTCATTTCAAATCTACCAATGTGACCTCAACAATACAAAAAAACCCCAAACCCAAAATATTGCTCCTCCATCTAACAGAGCAGTATGATTTATAGGAGAAAATTCAGACATCTGAGATCTACTTGAAGACAATCCTTGGTAAAAGGAATGACAGGAAAGGCTACACCAGCAAAACTATGCAAGGTCACTTGACTTTTACATAAATAAATATTTGCATTTAAGTGTAAACAATATCCAAGTGAAACTCTCATTGCACCTACTGAATCATGGAAGCATAGTATAGAATTTCAGTTACTCTTTTACTCTGTCAGGTAGGTTAGGTATTAATCAAATGGTTATTTGACAAGATAACTTGTACAATTTGTTCTCACAGTCCTTGTTAGACATATGTGATTTCCTGCATTCACTGGAGAAGCAACAGCAAACACTGAGCATAAGGGAGAAGGAAAAGTGAGCTTGGAATGGACTATATGAAACCTCTTACCATAGTCCATTTCCTGGAATCAACCATTATGCTCCGCTAATCTGATGAGTTAAAGTTATCTTTATTTGGCTCAATGCTGCCTGGACAAGTGGCAGCAATGCTATCATAAATAAAACAATGCAATATTCCTATCAGGTCCAGTGTTAATGGGCATGATAAAACATTGACACATTACTTCTAGCGGTCACTTGCTATGTAACATCATTCCCAGTCTGAAAAATGTACAAGCAATTGTTACCATTCCATCCTTTGGAACAGCAATGGCAGTTTTACGGATCTGTCAGCAGCACCTTACAGATTTCAGTCACATGTCCTGACCAATACAAACTCCTCCTGCATTCAGCCATAGCTGCTGAAGGGACCACCCTCAGGATCCTATGCTTGGTCTGACATAGGATGCAGTGTTAAAAAAACAAAACCAAACCAAACACCAAAAACCAGAATTGCTGACAATTTCAATCATTTGCTCATTTTTCAAAAGACAATTCTGAAAACAGCCCTTTATACTGTGAATTATTTATAGCCTTCCCAAGGGCAATTCTCTGGTTCCCAATGTGGATCCTGATGTTCAAGGGGAATCACTGAAGAACAAAATGGTGAAAAATATAATATGCTGTTCCCCCAAAATAGCATCAGAAATCAAATGTTAAGGAAAATACCTGTATTTTTGTTGTAATTTCTTTACCTGAGGGTACAAGGTAGCCATTTGCCATTTTAATAGCATTATGTCTCATCCGTCCTTGATACTGCGCAGCTGTATAAACCCCAGAGTTTCACAAGTTACTCTTTAAAGTTAATTGTGTTGAGACAACAAATGAGAAAAATGCAGTTCAGAGGAGGAATTATGTATCATTACAATTACATCAAACATAGCCCATCGCAAGAGCGCAACAAAAACACTAAGAGTTTGTCATGGTGACAAATGCAGCAAAAAGCTGTCATCAGGAAATAACTTCACTACCCACAGACCCAGGGGATTATGCCGAGGCTTACAGCACAAAGATCAGATAGAGGAGTTGGCCAAGGATTCTTCTGAGATCCCTACCTTGCTGTGTTCCCAAAGCTTTGCAAGTGTTTTTCCCACAGGTTATCATTAGGACATTAATGGCAGTCCTTACGAAGCTGCTACACACTTCAGCTGCCTAACTACCCTCTCTGCAGTAGGGAAAGATATAGGACATCAAGAAAAGGATAATTTCTGAATGATTTTCTTTTTTAATGTTCAACCTGCAGTCACCAAACGGCTCCAACAATTGTTGTTAGCCATTTGTTGAAATAATAACAGTTTCCACTTTAGACTCCTTTTGTTGAAAATAAGAAAACCAGTGACAGTCAGGTACTGACAACAGACTGACATTCAACAAACAGAAGATTTCTTTAATTTACTTTAGTTCAACCTCTGAACATCCTCAAAAGACTAAGAAGTTATTTAGTCCCACCCCCCCAAAAATTAGGAAAAAAGCCCCAAGCCATGTTTAAAACAAATGCTATAGGCAAGCAATAAAACTGTAATGGATTATTTAAGCCTCTGCATGGTTAACTACGATGCTAATTTTTCTCATCATCTTAAAAAATTGCTTTTCCCTTTTTATAGTCAACCTTTGCAAACTTCCACGTCAATTAAAGGAAGAACATTACGAGTACTCAAACCAACTCTGAGAACTTGATGACAGGTTTGACAACAACGCTCACTCCAGCGCAGCCTTTCATTTTCATACCACGCAAGAAAGCTCAGTCATTAAGGAAAACTTCGAGCACATTTGCAATGCTTGTCACTCCACAATCCACCACAGAACAGCAATTTATTTAATGAGAATCAGGTTGAAGTAGTGGTGGACCATTTTCTTCCTACATCCACGCATATCAGGTATTGTTACAGTAAATCCTTTAAAACATCAGTCTGGGGAATTTTCCCAGGCAGGGATCGATGCCTCCTGCAAGGCTCCATTGCTTAAGATGTAGAAACAAGGACAATGAGGCATCTGGAGATTCGTAAAAATGGAGATTACCAAATGGGCTTTGAAACTGGCAGCAAAATGGTAAAAGGTTCGACAGGAAACACAGTAGTGTCAGTCTCAGACCCAGTGAAATGAATCTACAGATAAACACTGGATTTTAAGGAAGAATGACCACTATAATGTCAAGTCTATTATATAGGAGGAAGCTAATAGGAGATGGCCAGTTAAAAAAAATAATGGAAACAAGACTGCCCTCAATAAATACATGGATGAAAGATGTGTTTAGTGTTTGATAGGAATGGCTGGACTCAACGATCTGGTGGGTCTCTTCCAACCTGGTGATTCTATTATTCCATATAGAATTCTCTGAAGGGCAAGCACAGACAACAAACACAGTCCATGAATAAATCTGGGCTGTAAATCAGAAAAAACATTCAAGTAAAAGAGCACAGTACTAAATTCTCTCTTCAATAAACCAAAAGAACTAAGACTTAATTTTAAGATATATCTTGATTACTGAATGACACTGTTCTGTTCAGGGACTCAACTTCATCCCGGATACACTTTGATTTTTTTCCCATTTTCCACCTAAGGCCAACTCCAGGTGACAGATGCTCAAATATTCTATTATCACTCTGTTAGCGGATAAATGCTATTTGAAAGTGGAAGCTATCACTTCTAGTTGGGCTGAATAGGTTACATGAAACAGGCAAACCATGAACAGACCACTAAACAAGAGAAAAATGCCGCTCTAACTTACATTTCCATAGAACCATAGAAATAACTATCTAAGCAAGAAGATAGCTGGGTACAGAGGGGAACCATTCCTATTTAAAGGACAAAGGAAAAGGTTTTTTTCAAATATTTTGTACTTTAAGGAGTATGGACTTTGTTGAGATGTAACAGCTTTGTGAGTTATATGGCTACAAGAATGTCCTGGAGCCAAAATAAGACTAATTTGAAAAATGCGAACAGACTATTAAAACCCATGATTTTTAGGCTTACACAAATCTCTGCCTATTATAGATTTGAAACACACACAATTCAGGAGACCTTGTCCCCATGCCTCAGGTCTCCTAAAGCCTTCTCTGAGACACACCAAGCTTACCACCTATTAGCATGCAAGGCTGCATCATCAATTTGGTCCCCAAAATATCTGTGATATTTGCACACATCTCCTAGGAGGAGGATGGACCATACATAAGCAACTTCTGCTCTGTGAAAATTAATGTCTTTAGTAAACATGTTTTGATTAACATGGCACTGAAAGTAATTTATTACTTAATTTAGATAGATAAATCATGTTAACCACAAATAAACAAAAATTTAAAGACACTAATTCTTGCCCTCATTACAAGTAAAATTACTTTAGTTAGTAGGTCCTTTAGCATGAAAGATTTTACTATAGCAAACAAACTGGCTGGGTGCACACAAGCTCTGCCAGCCAGACTCTGCTGGATCTATTTCTGCATCTAATGCTTATGCACACACAGAGAACACTAGAGCAGTGGCCTTTTTATTCTTCCTTCGCCCCAAAAATGAAACAGCCGAAATGACCATAAAGTGCTATAGGTATAAAAGAAATTCCACTGGGTTTTGGAAGCTCTTCCATCTGGCACCAGTACACATCATTTTATAGATCTTACATTTCTCCAGTATTAAGACTACCAGGAGAGTCTGATTGAAAAAGTGAGCAAGTAGAAATGTTTTTAACGTGCTAAAATATACTAAGTATAAACGATGAATAAGCACGAACACCATGGAAAGAGTCAGAAATTTGACAGAAAGTGACCCCCCTTCTGTTTCTGGGTGGTGATATTACAGGCTTGAAAAGGAGGCATTTTTTAGGCCATGCTTAGCAGGGCATTTAGTCCCATGAGCATCTACAAATGCAATCCTGCTAGTGCTGCATAAAGAAAGCAAATACTAATCAATCTACCTCACACCTGAATCTCATTTTTTAAATTTTAAAAGCAGTACACACAGTCCGAAAAGCACCAAGGTAAGCTTTGTATTTTCACAGCTATTATTTTGTTTCACAAGTAATCAAAACATGCAGTTTTCAAAGGTTGCTTTATGTACTAAAATTGAATTGCACCTTAGAAAAAACATTTGTCACACCCTTCTATAAAAAATGTGGAAAACAAGCGCGTTTTAAAAACCAAAGTTCAGCAGCACCTGGAGCTGCCCCATGGGAAACAAGGTTATCTGCCCTACAACACAGACCCCCTCCCTGCTAGGCAGTACCAAAGCAATAGAACTCTGTCCATGTTGCATGAAGTTTTAACTCTATTTAAAATACATCTTCATTTACTGAAGGATATGAATAAAATCAGCCAAATAAGGTTCCAAGTGAAACCTCCAAATTAGGTGACTATTTATTCTAATGAGCAACAGTCTATTAAAATAATTCCTACAGAAAGTATCCCAAATCAAAATCATACCCAAGAACTAGCTTGAAATGTGCTATACAGTACAAATAACTTCAAGATCTCCCTTGATTGATTAAATCACAAACCTATCTCTTCAAGAGGTTAAAATTTAAATAAAGCTTAGGCTTGGCAAATCCCATCAGATTGTCAAATATGGATATGATGTAGGAACCCCATCTGTTCATGCAGCAACATGAATATGCAACGTGACTGTTGCAGCAACACTTGCATTCACATTGCGGAAAATTTACAAGTAAGCAGTTCCTGACTATAATTAAATCAGGAACAAAGTTCAGAAAGGACATGCAGTAGAGTGCATGCCACCAATACAAGCTTAGACACTGTAAGTTTATGTTTCTCCTCCTCTCAGATGCTGAGATGATGAAACTTTACAGCAGAGATGTGTTACCCTTTCCACTTACATAGAGGTTTGTTACTCTTCCTTGTTGGGCAAGGAGCACTATTCATTGTACTGCAATGTAGGGAAGGAGAGTGTGTGGAAGATTGCTTTCTAAAATGTGACTCAGTGTGTTGCCCATACCTGGTATTTGATTTGAACAGAGTTAAGAAGAGCTGCTAGCTGGAGGTCACAGGGTTTTTGGGAAGAGCTATCTACTTTCCTGCAGACTATACACATACATAACCATAGTGAACTATCAAGGTTTCATATATTCTTCAATCTACCTTAAATCTGTCAATATTCACCCACACGCTCACTCAATCCCGCAGAGTGTCAGTTCATAACACCTCTTTTTTTTCCTGCTTATAGGTCAGATTCTGTAACTTTTAATTCTGCACATAATAACCTGTGACTAAAGATGGGGTTGGGTAAAGTTCTACATCCAGTGCCATGTAACCACAGCCATGCTTTCTGCAGCACTACCAGCTGGGTGTCGGCAGTGTAAAAAACTGATGTACACTAAAAAAGAATCAACTCCCAGCACAGCACATTTAGGAGGGGTTGGGAGAGGCTCTCTGACTGACAACACGACTGAATGATCTGGCTGTAACTGAGCAAAAGAAACCTCAGGACCATTCGTGAATCTTTTCAACAGGCATGATCTACACTGAAGGTGAAAGTGATTGCCAAAACATAAATTAATCCTGTTTCCATGGATGCCAGACAGTTCTCTTGGAAAGCATCAAAGGGATATTAGTTTTTCTTTGTAACACTATATAAATTCTTGGTTTAGGGCAGGTGTAAGAAAAATGCCTCCCATCACATGACGAAGTATTCCACCTTGACAACCAACTTAAACTGACAGTTGTATAGACTTAATCTGCAACAGCTTGCTCACCATATTTATTAGCTATCATTCTCTAGACTTAAAAACCTAATTACAAAAAGTAAATATATGCCATAGCACAATTTGCGCTTCTCAATTTCAACTAAAGAGGCCCTGGATTAGAATAAAAGCTAAATCAGGGATAAGACTTATTTGCCAATTTGCATAAGTTCCTCCTCCCTGGTTTTTCTGGCCCTCAGCTATAGCTGCTGCTTCTATCCAGTGGAGTATATGGAAGCAAGAGATTCAAGAGAAATTAAGGCAACTCTCAGTTCAGCAGAACATATCCAGCAGCTTCCAATCAGATGCAGCAGGAATTAGAAGAGCTGCCAAGATTTAAAATGGGTTTTCTAATTTAAACAACTGAAATTCAATGCATTTCAGAACAAGTTGACAATAATCTAGAAAACTACACTGGATAACAGCACAACTGTCTCCCTGGAAGGAATTACAAAAACCATGTCACAATAATTCTCCACTCTGATACCATGCACATTTCTCATAATACTGGGATTAAACAGAGGAGTTTGCACAAACATGCACACACAGATATACACAGAGCTCAGCACATACAAGGAATAAACAAACAGATTGGATTTCTGCGTCCCTCCAAAACGTAGCAGATGTTCCTTTGGATTCAAGGCACAATTATTTTTAATAAGGAATTTTAAAAAAGGAACTACCATCTTTAAACTAGGTTTTGCTCTCTATTACTCTTTTCCAGTGAACAGAGGAAGTAATGTTTTTCACATAAGCTTTTAAAAATCCCCACAATGCCCTTACAAAGCATTTGACAAACGTGCAGTAAATGTATAAGAATGAGGAAGCTGGACCCTGACATATGAAACATTCTGGCCTACATTTCTCAGGAGGTCAACTGAAGGACAGATACATGAAAAGAGCTGTTTGGGCAGTCTTTGCATTTGTAAAGCAAAATATTTAACTAACTTTCACTTCAATCTTTCAGATCGGGCACTTTCCAATTAAATGGAAAAAAAAAATTATATATATACACACACAGTCTTCTCCTATCTTCCAAGCAATAGCTAAAATGGTTACCATTCAAAATAAAGAAAACCCAAACAACACAACCAAAAAGCCTAAGCCAGGCCTTTGAATCATAAAAGTGTAAATAAAAGCAGCAGAGATGACTTGATGTACTGCTAATCATAACCCAAGAAAGTGAATAAATAATTTTTAGTATTTGGACAAATATACACATGGTAGAAGTTTCACATTATAACACCATTTTCAGTCTTAAAACCTATCTAAAGTAAGAGAGATTTTTAAAGAAGGTACAGAACAAGCCCTTTGAATTCAGTCTCAGTTCTTCCAGGAACAATATTTTCTACCTTGCTGCCAAGGTGGACAGATGCAAGTCACTTCAATACTTCAGCTGACCTGCGGCTTCAGATTACAACAGACACAAACCGATGTCTTCTATGTACAGTAGAATGTGCAAACAGACATTGCAGACCAATGTGCAACAGAGGTTAAGTGTTTAGCATTGCACATATCTCCTTGTTTTCATATTTGACCAAAAGCTTTAATTTGGCAGTAGGATTTAGACCTACGCAGCAGAACATTTCCAGGGAACACAACTTCTCCCAGACCAGGAAGAGAAGAAAACATCCATATTTCAGCATCAGACTACAGATGTGGAAGTTGGGCAAAGGGATTCAGTTCATATTTTCCCCTCTATCTAGTCATTTGATCTCTCCCAACAGAAACAATCCTGAAAGCAGAGCAGATTGGATGTGAAGCTTAATCTTTAGATTGCAGTACGTGAACACAGAAAGAAGCACATGTTGGTGCCAGAATTTGCACCTTCTGACAGTCAATGGCAGGAAAGCAGTAGCCAAATCAATCCCCAAGAATCCCTCTGCTGTTAACCTTTCAGTGGAAGAGATCTGAAAGCAGAGAGAGGGGCCAGGCCAAAGTCATGGTGAAACACAATGAGAGAAAAGTATAAGCTACTGAGCAGGGCAGATTCATTCAACTGATTTATAATTTTAGGCCTGCTTAATAATCCTGGAATTTGGACAAAAGCACAGCTCTTACGTACTCGTCCTCCCCGCGCTAGGCATGGTCAAACTCAGATGACAGATGATACAAGCACTTTTTTTAATTCTCCATGCCTCCTCCTAGTTAATTTCCATACTGGATTCGGTGTGTGTCCCTTGCAATCAGTGGCTACTCTTCCACAGACTTCAACTTTCAGGATAACTTCCAAGCACTAAATTCTCAGAGTACCACTTCAATCTATGAAGCTACATCTCAAGAACATTTCTCTGGAGCGTGCAAGCAGAACAGCAGGTAAGTACACTAGAATTCCTTATTCCTCACCTGGGAATATGTTAAAGCATGTGCTACTATTTTAACTTTTCCTAGTACACACCTCCCAGTAAGAACACCTGCAACACGCTTTAATGATTGTAACAGCACATATATTCAAATTCTGATGTAATTTGTTTAAGGTCCACCAGTGTATGAGCTATAAAGAGAACCTCCCTTCATAAAAACAACAACAGTCACAACAGAGAGAAAATAAATCCTTTGCAAATACTACATTATTTTGGTAATGCCACTTCTGTTTTTCTTTGCTACGGATAATTTAACTATGAATTGCCAGGAAACTGTTAGAATAAATTACTACTAAGCAGTGCTCATCACAATGAGTTTCCTCATTATCTCTGGTATTGAAAGCTCTTCAGATTTTCACTAAAACCAAAACATAAAAGCTTCAAACAGTCAAAATGGAACACCTAACCAAAAATCTGATTTCTGTTTTTTTAAATAATATTTTTATAAGTGCTCCCTACTACTCTGTGAATGGACTGAATGGACTTGATTTTAGCACTGACAGAATCAGCAACCTGCTAAATTATGGTAATTCACAGTTGATACAAATACTATCAGACAAATACGCAAGGGCACCCATGTAAAAATCTCAACACCTCTGTCAAAGTGAATAGAATGCCACGACTAAGCTGAAGGCCAGAAATAGCAACCAACATGAAAAAAGGACAACCACATGCTAGCAGGTAAGCCTTCACTTCGCGCTATGGAAAAACATTTTTTCAAAACATTCTTAACACAGGAAGAAGGCAACTGTACTGCTTCTGGGGGGTAAATTACCTGAGAAATGGACTAGAGCAAGGTGTTGAAGAAAAAAAGCTAAAATCCCAAGTTTAGTTCCTGTCCTCACAAGATCAAAACCTGCTTCAGTGGGAAATAAATGCTCTTAAGGATAGTACTCTATGTGTGAGAATAACTTAACGTGTATGCAAGAACAGAAATTAGCATTAAAAAAGATATGTTATATTAAACTTGCAGAGGTAAATGTGCTTCAGAGATTAAGATCTGTAGCTAAATTAGGAAGAATTATCTTCTCCTGTGGAGTTCAGGAAGCCTTATTAGCGCCTGCCTTCCGGTAAAACATCTGGCACTGACTGTGTCAGCCTACCTGAGTAAATGAAACATTGGTCCAGTGACACAACAGACATGTTTATCTCCGTGTTATGAAAAACTACACTGAAAAATGCTGCTCTGTATGCTTCACATTTCATTCATCTTCCTAATGCATTCTAAACCACTTTAGGGATCATGAGGTGTTCTCTACTTGGACAGCTTTAGACACTGAAACACTCCACCCACAGCCAGATTACTCAATACAGCCACTGAAACACTGTCTGGGACGGGAGGGGTTTCCAGCCTCCTCACCCATGAAAGCTGCCACAGAGAAGCACAACTGCTGCAGTCACCCCTAGCTGTGCCTTACACCTGCAGGCACTAGCTCATAAGAAATACTCTCCTCTTTAAAGCACAGAAAGATGCTGAAAAAGATTTGGGAAGTTTCCTGCTAAGAAGGAAGATAAACAATCAGTGAAACCCCAGAGGCTCAAAGCTCTGAAGCTCAATGAAGCTAATGGAATGGCTGGTCCCTGAAAGCTCACAGGAGCTTTTTCAAAAAGCAGTGATAACCTCCAGCCGACTCTCGCATTACTCTTAACAGCATCTATGCCCATAAACAAAGCGGTTTGTGTTCTTGCTGCAGCAGTCCAAGGGCCAGGAGAGGTGTGTCTAGGCAGCATTTACAAAAGCAGCCTGGAAAAGGAAACAGGCTGGAACATCCTCCTCCTCCCAGAGATGCCATCAAAGGCAAAGCGCTTTTGGCCACTGCAGAGAAAACGTCAATAGGAGTTACTGCCACAAATTACATCCAATGAAAATACATTAGCAACTGATCTTTTCAAGTACAATCAGAGAAGCAAACACTTGTCCAATTCTTTTTTTTTAGTCAGAAAACTAGGCCCAAACCTGTAAAAAAACCAGGATCTGCTTACATTTAATCAATGTGGATCAAAGCCTGGAGACTCTCAAAAGAGAGGATAAAAGAGGACTCATAATGACAAAAAGGAAAGCATGATTTGTTAATTATTTGTCATTTGGAACAGACCCGGAAAAGTGAAGTCACCTCACAAAAGACAGCTTTTACCTACACTGCTTTCAATGCAGAAAAGCCCCAAAGTGCACAATTTAGAAACAGAGTAATAAAAAAATCCAGGATGACTTCATCAGATGAATCGATACACAACCCAGACCAACAGACAAACATTCTTCACTTCATTCGTAGCTTCCTCTGTGCTTGTGTGCTCTTGCAGTTAATTTCTCCCCCTTTTTAGAAATCGGGAGCATGATCAAATCGTGCAAGCTTGTCTAGAAGGTATCTGTTGATACAAAACCAGCTGCTGATACTCTAACAGCAATTTAATACTTGAGCTGACTTTGCAAATGCAAAGTTAAAGCTCAGAATTTCTAGGCGCAGCTTAAGAATACTTCAAGAACACATTATTCTAATAAGCAGAAGTAGTTTTTCTATGCTGAAATAAAGAGTTTTAAATTGCAACTATTTACTCTTTCTATTACTAAAATCAGAAAACTGTGGAATTGGAATTGCCACACAAAATTAAACATTTAAAACTGTAATTTCTTTGTGTTTTTATTACATTCTCAACTACAATTTGTAAATAAGAGCATAGCAGATATAAATAACTGATCATCAACTTAAAAGCAAAAGGTTACTTCTGCTTCAACCTTTCTTTCCACCTCAAAACCCAAGCCCATGTCTCCGCACACAAACAATTAGCCTGAAATTTCCCTAGCCTGTGACCAGATCAGTTCCTCAGCTTAGGACTATTAAAGTAAGGATTTAGATACATTGCCAAGAACATTTACAGCTGAGGTGACGCAGGGATGGGGAAGCTAGTTAAATAACGTTTCATTTCAAAACTACCTTAAGAAAGTTTTATTTAGTCTTGGTTCCTCCATATTACACACATTGAAGCTGCTCTTCTTCCACCTTGCAAGTGAGAAGGCCCAAATTCCACAGGGTGCTTACAAGACTTGCAGAGAGGTGGGTACTGTACAAAGGACAGGCATTTCCAAATCAAGAACTCCCACCTCACTGCATAGATGAAGCTGACCCAAACAACAGCCCTTCAGGTTGACATGACAGTTGGTATTTCAAGTGAAATGTATAAAACACAGATATGTACTCCTACCCCAACACTGAGTACTTCTGATGCGAGTAGAAAAAAACCTCACAATTTAGGTTTGAAAAGCAGTATCTCAGTTATAAGCCATGTACCCATTATTGGCCAGGAGAAAGCATCACAGTTTGAGGCATTGTAATGCCTAGTTTTGGTACCACAAGTGCTATTAAAGCAGATCTTTCTGCAATTAAATAATTGCCTGATAAGGATCTGAAGATTTCTCCAAGAAGCTTGCTCCTCAAAAACCATTTAGTCAGTTTCCAAAAGCTGAAAACCAAAACAACCACCACAAAAAGCAACAAGCAAATAATAAACCTCAAATATTTCTTGTATCACTGCACTGAAAACAAACACATTCCCTGCACTGATGGACAGGTACCACACCTGTTCTGCTAATTCACACCATTTCACCATCCAGCTTTAAAATGTAACCACTTTCTGTATGGACTCACGTGCTGAAGCTGCAGAAAAATCTGTGTGAATTTTGCCTCATTCCATTTCATGAGCCAAATGCTCCCAACTGTGCTTTTACTCAGTAATGGACTATACCACGGATCACCTTGGTCCTACATAAATAGCCAAAGTAGCACAAAAACTAACACTTGAAATATAGTACGTTCCAAATAATAATTTTTAAGGAAGACAAACTTATTGTTAATTCAGCCGAGCATACAAGATTCATCCTGTCATACACAGAACCCACTGCACACAAACCACCTGTTGCTAATCCTGCTACAGGTTCTCGTGTTGAGAGGTACTTAAATCTATGTAGTCACACAGAATGTGGTAGTTTATTTTGAGCACTAAAATTCAACAGATCATATTATTGTGCTAACAAAAGAAAAAAAAAGATCTATTTTAAGCAAACTTGTGAAAAGATTTTATTATTGTTTTCTTAACCTCTCCCTTTAAATGGGTAACTCTAGAAAGGAGCATTTTAAATTTAAGTGCCTCTTCAAAAACAGAGGGAAACAAATGTCGTGATGAGAGTATGAAGACTAAAATACAGCAAATTCAATAAAATGTAGGTTTTCACACAACTTTAATCAGCTGAAAATAGAGTAGTGACAGAATGCTGAAAGATCTTTATCAGAGAGCAGCGTGTTTCCAGAACATGCCATAAGGTCACATGAAATATTTTATGTTTCAATTTAATGAATTGATACGAACTGCTGTTTACCTGCAGTGATTCCAAAGCAACACAGGTCATAAGCAGGTTTACACTGACGCCGTTTACTTATTCATTTCTGTTTACCACGCTACCAATTCACATCAAAACACAGGTAACGTTAACGGAGTATAATCCATAATCCCTGACAATGGAGCGGAAGCACTGTGACTTGGATAAAACAAGCAGTTGAGGCACATCCCCACCAAGGCTCGCTTTTGACAACACCAGCCCACAGTGTGTGTTTATTTACCTCAATATGTCATAGAGACACATCCACTGACACTGAAATTAACCAGGAAACATACAGGAAATATACACAGCACCTGGAAAGCATAAACCAGCTGATAGCAGGCGTTATGCTTGGGTTGTAATGGTGAAGCTGTTCAGCACTTCATCCGAACGACTTGCTTCACAAATGCTCAGTTCATAAAGCTATAATTTTCTTACATAATTTTCATGAAAAGGAAAAAAAACGTTCCGAATGAGGTAGAAATACATATTTTTCTCATGCGTCTGCAGTCAGGTAGGTCATGTCGTTCACAAATAGAAATAAATTCAGTAAACCTATAATATTTAAACCAGCACCTATTATGAAAACTTATTCCTTCCCAACTTTCCTCCCCGAAAATTGGCTTGCAAAATGCTTGCCAGCTGACATTCAATGTTATTTATGTACAAAACCGAAAAGGTTGATATTCAACGTTATTTAGATATAAAAATGAAGAGGCCGCATTTTATAATGTTAAAGTGTTTTAACACTTGTGTATCTTCTCTTGGAATGTTTTACAGCAACCTCAGACCTCAGTCGATCCATGAAATATTTAACATGGAAAAACACCCAAGCACAAAGTAAAAAAAGAAAAAAATTGTATTAAGGAGTGTATAAGCACATTCAGTTACTTTTATATTTTTTTTAACACTTGCCATAATGTAAACAATAGGGAGGGGTCACTACTAACCCTATTGTAAAGGGTACCCACCCCGAGCTGAAAGCTTCTTGGTGTTGATGATTTTGGCAGCATATTCCTGTCCGGTGGTGATTTTCATACATCTTCTCACAACGGAGAATGCCCCTCTGGAAATTAAGAAGGGGAAACAGTGTCAGCCCAAATACATTTCAGGGTTCGGTAAGAAGTGTGGTGTTGGTAGAATCCAGGAAATTAAAGGATTTTCTCAGAGTGCGGGTTCGTGCTGCCTTTAGTCATGGAAATGGCACACTCTGGTGAGGAATGCGGATAGGAGCTGTGTGACCAGAGTGATCTCTGCTGCGGGGACAGCACGGGGGGGTCACATCCCCTGCCTTAGGGGTGACACACGCCTTGGGGACAGGCCGGGGGTGGGTCACATCCCCTGCCCTGGGGGTGACACATGCCTTGGGGACAGCCCGGGGGGACACATCCCCTGCCTTGGGGGTGGCATATGCCTT
>WAAB01020197.1:0-18205 GCA_013389865.1 Piaya cayana
CCTGGTGATTCTATGAAAAGATAGGGATGCTTTTGTGATTACATGATTGCACACATCTGTGAAACAGAAGACAATAGGCATATTGATCAAGTCAATGCACAAGTGTAAAATGTTACATCTAGGAGTAGCCTAAGAGCCTCTCTGAAAGGAGGCTAATTTTAAGATCCTGCTGCTTGAGTCACTTGCCACATATGTTGTGCCCAACCTTGAAGAGAAAGAAGTCCATGCTGCCACTGGCATCAAGAGATATGTGGCCTTGAGACAGAAACACACCTTTCAGTCACTTGAATTCTTGCACAAAATAGAGAGGCAGAGATTGTAGAGAGGGCAAAATGCTTGTCTTGCAAGGGCAGACAGGGCAAAGTTGAGAGAAATAGCAAGATCTACAGTAGGTAAATTGTCTACAGGTATTCAACTAAGCATGAAAAATATTCCAGGGTTCCCTGTGAGAGCTCCCTGCTCTTAGTCAAGTTCTTGGTAACCTGACCACCATCTGCTAGTGCTGCTAGGAAGGATGATTACCATGTGTATGGTGTCCTCTCCTTGAGGGAAGGAATACACTCACTAAAGTTTGGCTAATAGTACAGGTTTGATCAGGTCCACCATTGATTCAGGAATTGTGTGGTTTTGAGCCCAAATATTCTCATAAGAATGCAGTCTACTTGGTCTCATGCCTCTGGGCATTGATGAGGTCATCTTGAATGTGTTTGGAGGAGGAGCAGTATCTGATTCAGTGTGTCTTCTGCCAGCAGATTGGTGATATTCTGATCTTCTTAACACTGCAAACTGGCATTTAAACATCTAGGTCTTATTAATAAGGAGATATGTTCATTGCTGTAACTGGATGACTTAAAATAATTGTGAGTTCACTGGGCACGTAGCCAAAGCCCCAAGCTAGAAAAATCAAATCATTTATGGATTTATCACTTTATTCAGCCTACTCAAACCACCTACTGATGCAAGACCTGGAGGTTGCAGTTCTTATAAAGCTGAATGTGAGATCATTTGATGTAAATCTTGACAAGCTGGCTTAGATTCATGCGAAACTATGTAGTTCCCTTATCCCAGCTAAACATCTTTCTTTATTCTACTTGCTATTTTTTGTCACTCTGAACCATCCAATTACATAAGACTTGAAGAAGGACTACCCAATGAGTTGTATTTTGAACAACTAATTGTTACCAGTCAAGCATGCTCTATCAGGATGTTGGTTACATCTGTTGCTTGCTTCTTAAAATGTATCTTCAGTTGGGATGGGTTCACTGACATCAGAGATGCTTGTGAGGGTGAAAAAAAAAACCAAAACACCAGCCCCAAAACTTCTAAGATCCTGAAGAAGACACATGAGCTGCCTGTGGTAGGATACATGTCACTGTATGTCTGATAGTAACCGTGTTCCTTCTAAACAATGAAGACATGCACTTCTGTTATTCTGGCCTGAGATCTCTGCAACCAGAGGCTGGGTTATTGCTGGAGTGGTGAATGATGCTAAGGTTGCTTTGACTCTTGGACTGTTACTGTTAGCACAAGAATGAACAGAGTATGGGAGCTGTGTGCTGATCTGAAGATGAAATGGGTGAATGTTCTCACCTGATTTGCTTACTCTGCCATAAGCGTGGCTTTATTGCTTTTTTTTTTTTTAGTATGGCACTCTTCTTGGGCACTGTTAAACACAGTGCATATGCCTACCAGCATATTTCTAGTTCATTCTCTTCCAATGCTCTTGACTTGTTTTTCAGGAGGTTATTATTAAAAAAAATTCTGAAAGGAAAACACACCTGTGAGGTGAAGACATTATTCAAATGTCAGGAGAGAACTTCACCCAATGTATGGTAATAAAAGCAAAGGATCTTAAAATAGACCTCTGTGACTTGCATAACAATTGAAATGGTTTGCTATGAAGGCAGCATCAATATAACTAAGGAACCTTCCTTGTATGATGGCCCTGGATGAAGAAATGGTATGTCTTACTCATCAAGCAGTAAATGAAGCACTCCAATCTGTGTCAGCTAGACTGAGAACACATTATGCACCCTCTTTCTCACCATCTGCCTAGTAATCAGTTGAACTTAATCTGCAAATGATAGAAAAGCAGCCTTCAGTAACTTAAGAACATGACAATTATGACATTTAATATCTATTGAAGAAAATGCTTGTTAATAAAAGGCTTTTAAGTCTAGCACTAAAATAATAAAGAAGACATTCATTGCGGTTTTGTTCTTCATGTTTTATATAAAACCATCAATGAAATGCTAACACCTTGCTTGACAGTGTGTAATTGCCTTTGCTAAGTAATCATTTCTTCATGTTTACTAGTTTAAGAGACAAAAGCTTTTCACAGGACTTTCCCAGCCTGGAGAAAGTGAAGCTGTCTTAAATTGTAGATGTATCTTAGGTGTGACTTGTGTTCACCACAGTGATTTTTTTTGTGTTGCCTGATGATAAATGAAGGTATATACATAGACTTTGGTCATTGTTGTATTGTAATGTCAAAACCTCATTATTCCAGCGGATCAATTTGGGGTGGGAGGGAAGGATGACAGAGAGTCCAACTTGATTTTATAATTGTCAGCTATGACTATGTTGCAAAGAGTTCAACTTGCTTGGAATCTCTTATTTGAAGCAGCAACACAATAGTGCAGGGATGGTTCTTGGAAACAGGGGCACCTTCTGCCTCTTATCTTTGTAAGGACTGGTATGATAACATCCTCTTTGTGACAAAAAAACAGGTATATACATTGATCTGGACTCTGAATGCTAGTAGGGAATAGCTAAAGGCATTAGCACAAAGCATGTGTTGATTGGGTAACATTTGAAAATTTGGTTCACGGAGTGTTGGATGAATGGGGCACATGTTCCTCTCCCATGATGCTGGCTTTCTTGCACAAAGCTCCAAGTGTGCTGCCATGGTTCTCCTGTGATTGAACAGATGTTTAACATGGGTCTGCAGTCAACATAGCACAGTGTAAGGTGGTAACAAAGCAGATGGGAACTGATGGCAAGAGCTGTCATCGGCCTAAGTGGTGGCACATGCTTCCACTTCACAAGCATGCTGTGTTACCTGTAGTATAATTATATGGTTAATGCCATTCTGGGTTTAACTGAGTTTTTGGTGGGTTTTGTTTTGTTTCAAAAATTTTATTTGTTTTTTATTTCAGAAGGTAAATTCCAAATGTTTTCTGTAAGATAGTTTTTCTTTAACAGCTTCATAGATTAAACTATGAGTCTTGATGACTAGGATCAGGTTCCCATAGATTTGTGAACAAGGAATGAGATCCTAAAAGTCAAGGATGCCATGCTGTTCTATTCTACTGTTGTGTAGAAAGAGGGTGCTTCAAAGACTTTCTTCCAAAATTTACACAAGAAAAGTAAATAACTTGCTGAAACATCAATAAGATGACAACACTACCTGTGGCAGGAGTGTGCACCACACCCCTTGCGATAGAGACCAGGGCTTTTAACATGGCAGCCACTGGCTTTTTCACCCCCTTATTACTACGCCTTTGGTGGCACATCATGTGGCCAGCATGTACCCCACACCAGTGGTGGGAATAAGTAATTTGGGACCTCTCAGACCACAAACAGGGTATCTATTCAATGTGATGTCTGGATCAATAGATGCCCATGGTTCATATCTGACAAGGTTATAAAATGGAGCTCCCATCAGAGACTTTTGAGTGGGCTCTCCTTGGAGGAGAGGGTCTACAATCAGAAAATCTATGGCTAGGACTGGGATGCTATCAAAGGAGATTTCCCAGGACTGAGTGCCCTCACCTTCCTTTTTTTGAGTGATTATCTTATGGATTTATCCTTGAGTGAGCCCTTGACCATTTGGTTGAGTGATTCTATGTTCTGGGTACCCTTGAGTGAGAACGCCTTTTGTGAGTTAGTGCATGTATCCTGTGAGTCGTCTCTTCTGTGTTGTCGTGCAGGTAGTAACAGCCCTGAACCAAACTTGTTTAATGTTATCAAAGCATTGTTTTGGTTTCACACAATGTCCCATTGGTGGTTTAGGTTTCAAATTAAAGTTTGCTTGGGTTTAATCTTCTCAATAGAGTCATTCATAACTCCATGATGCTAACCAGTCCAATTCTGAAATTATCTTGATAACAACTGGTTCACAATGAACAAGCATTCCAAATGGTGATCAAGTGGTTTTCAAGTCATTCAGCAAGAGAGTGCTGGGTCTACTGCAAACATTACTATAAGTTCCAAGCTCTTGGGAGGCCAGGAACCAAAGACTTTCAAGAGACACTTTTTCCTGGACAACACAGACTCTCTTGATGAGACAACTTTTTAGAACATGACACTAAGAACAGGCTACATTGTAAGTAATTGATTCTACTGGGAAAATATCAAAACATCATATATGCCATTGACTTTGAGCAATTTATAAAGTTTTCTTTTTAAAACTTATTATTAAAAAACATTCCTGCCGATAGTTTGGAACTTCATGATATTGACTCATGCTTCATCAGCTTCTCAGTATTCAAGTGAACTTTGTGGCTTGTTTAGATTTGCTCTCTTTTGGTCTAGAACTGCATATGCAGTGGTGAAAAGACAATATCCGCAAAGTTAAAATCCTGAAAGAAAGGGTGGCTTTCAGCAGCTCATGTTAAAATATGCTAAAGGATTCATCAAGCTTTAGATGCTAAGCTATGATTTTTGAAAAGTCTTGCTGTGTTTTTGGCAGGAAGCATAGCAACCTGTCTCTGTTGGATCTGAGATGGAACTGACATACAGTAATGGGTCAACCTTTCCTGTAGCTCTGGCTACAGCAGTGCTGATGTGATCCAAGTGTTTGTGAATACACGTGAAAGGAACAAAGCTCTGCTGTGGGTCTGTGATGAGCATGCATGTTGATTGGAGCTACTGAAGTTTTCTCTAGTGTGACAGGAAGTTTTCTCTTACAGAGAGAAGTCCCTTTGCAATTTTTGTCTGTTACTACAGGTCATCTCTATATAAAAATGGAAAGAAGTGTAAATTTCTTTTTGGTGAACCTGAGACTCTCATTAGCAGCCTTCTGGGTAGTTTTACCTATAATGCTTGTCAAAAATGAACTGGAGAGGGATAGGGGTAGTCTTGAAATCAATATTGAGAGAAATCTAACTTGACTGACATCTAGTTTGAGTGACAAGCTCATTTTCCTAGAAGAGTAAAATTTCTGCACCAACTAAGGAAAGGTAAGTTGAGCTATGCTGATTTTTTAGTTAGTGACAGTTCCTACTGTGTGCATAAAATCAGTTCAAGGATCAGATCAAAGAGCTGGATACTCCACATACTTTGGACCTGTTCTACAGTGTCTGTGAGCACTCAAAACACAAATATTCTTTATGGCAAAGTGAAAATGAGTACTTTATTTCCTGAATGTGTAGAATGCCAAATGCAACAAAAGCGTGGAGAAGCTACTCTTCATTTTGTGAGTAACTTTGTCATACGCTTTTCTTGTTCTAATTCCTTGCAAGTTTTATTAATCCTCATTTTTTTAAAGGGGAGTAATAGCCACAGAAGGCATACTTGAGTGTCATAAAATAAAATTAGTACATAAAAAGGTAAGAGTTATGGTTTCAATCTATGGCACTATAGGCTTGATCTGAAAGGGTATTCCATTAAAATAGCTTTTTTGGTGTTTCTGTGCAATCTCAGGTTTAATAATAGTGCAGTTCTGTAACTATTGGACAATCCTTAGTCTGAAATAAGAAAGTTTTCTATTTCCAGCTGCAGCTAGGAGAGAAGCAGCAGTATTTACAACCAGCATACAGGGATTTCATGTTTACTTATGATTACAGCAAATTGCCCTCTGGGAAAGATAATGCTATAAGACCAAGACTTTTCTTGTAACCAGTGAAGGACAAACATGTAACTTTAGATTCCTGAATGTACTTTTGTAGCTTATTGATCGCAGAATCCTTTTCTTCATACTTGTGCTGCCAGCTAAATATATTTGGAAATCCTTTTCTTTAATAGATGCAATAAAATTTACGGTTCATTATGTTTCAATATGAATGAACTCTGCTTCACTCAGATAAAACTGTGTAAATATACACCCTCTTATTTGCAGTCTTGCCATATTTTTCATGTTCCAACCCAACCAGCTAATGCAATTACTGGTCTCTGATGCAGATTCATTGTGGTAGCTTAGTGGAAAGAAAGCAGTCTAGTGAAATGCTCAGCAAAGGCTGATGGCAGTGATGCATGAATTAGTGATATTAAACCTCCTTTAGCTTCCATCTGTATTCTTTCAGCTCTGCTAGATATTTATCTATCAGGAAGAAAAAAAGCAGCTTTTTGGCAATGGCATCTAGCAACGTTTCAGTTGGGGTGCAAGATTTCTACTGCTAGTGGCACAAGTTAGAAGGTAGCACTCATAGCAGTTTTGGTGGCTCTTATTTAATGAATGAAAGTAGAGAGAATTGCAGTTGCAGTGTTCAAGAGCTTTTGCTGGTGCATTTTTTTTAAATTATTTGTCTCTGCTTGGTTATTGCTATAGTTAGGTTTTATTTGATTTACCTGCCTGACTGGAACTCATTAAATGCCCTAAAATGTTGGGGGGAATCTTAAAGATAGTGTTAACAAGTTTAATGGATTTATTTGGTTCATGAGTTAACAGTATCTTAGTTGTCTGTGGTCTGACTTCTCAATATCTTCATGTGAATGTACCTTCCTCAAATAATAGGTGATACCTCTTGCATGGTCTCAAGTGCAGTTGGTCATGTACTGACTTGCTAAGTGTTGACCTTCTACGACCTTCCCCAACATCAGGATTCAACTGTCTTATTATCTTTAGTGGCAGATAGGGCATTCCTGGCTCTAAACTGGGAACTGTTTTTTATGATTCCTGTGCAACTGAATTTTAAGTTTCATATGACTACCTTGCAGCTGGAAATGCAGCTGGCTTGGATAACTTGCATTCACTAGGAGCTTGTCTAAATAGTAAAGCAATAAATTGTGTTCTATAACAATAACTGCAACAAACAAGAAGATCCTTAACAGGAGATTAAATCAAGGAACTTGGACTGTTAGCTGATACTCGTGTCTTTTATGGTTTCAATGTATCTATGCTGATTTATTTCAGCTAAAGTTCTTTGCTTTTCTCCACATTGTGTTAAAAAAAGCTGTTGTGGTCAACACTGTTTTATGGTTGAGGTTAACCTGAGTTCCTGCCATGAAGGTGACACTAAACACAACAGTTCTGGACTGTGCTCATTGTTGGTATGATGATATCTAAGTCTCAATGTGAAGAAATGTTTAAGATTAGTAAAATGTGTATTTTAGCACAGTGTTCTTTGTAGGTATCACACTGCACTTGCCTGAAGATGTCAGCTACACTATTCCAGCTGATGGCTGAAGATCTCAGGTTGCCTAGCCTGGATGGTTCTGGCAAGGAGCCAATGGAATATAATCCGCTATAGCAAATTGTTGAACAAAACCAACACCATCAAAGTGGGTAGTTGAAAACATATGACTAAGGTGCTAAGGATGAAAAGAAATGCTTTTAAACAGACTGCACCTTACTCTTAAACTCGCATCTTATAGCTCATTAGAAACTGTGTTGGTTGGCAAAGACAAACAGCAGCCTTTGAAGTGTGTGAATGCCATCTCAATGGCTGAAAAATAATTACTTAGATGTTCTCCACAACTTACTATTAAGTAGTTGGCCAGGTTGTCGAATTTCACAATCCGTCATTTAAGCTGTGATAACCTAAGGAACCAGACCAACATCTCTAATATGGACTATTTCGAGGCAACTAAAGACAATTTAAAAGAATTTGTGAAGCTGTTATCTTCCTTTGTTTTGGACTGATGCCTTCTGTTCCCATTTCCTGATAAGTACTACACATCTAGTGCATTAATTCATGCTTCTGAATAGCATTTGATCAGGACATTTCCATAGTAAAATCATTATGCGGTTGACTTAGAAACATGGTATTTGGTATTTCAGTTACAGGAAGGATTCTAATAGTTGCTTGAGCTCTCATTTTCTCTTCTAAATCTCAGGAGCTGATATTGTTTTTATGTAAGATCTCTGTAGAGTGGAAGGGAGTTTGGACAAAACTGTTCCAGAATTTATGAACTAAATACTGTAATGAACAAGAAGGTAAACTGGGATGCCTACACAGGGGAATTCAGCTGCTTATTGTCTTAGAAGATCTTGTAGTATTGTTAATTGGTGGCAATTTATTCTGTGACTGGACATACTGTGAGCTACTATTAGCAGAGGCAAATAGAAATTCATACCCTTTCATGTCTTTAGTTTTATAGAAGCAGGTGATTTTATAAAAAAATTCTTTTTCTTAGTGTGCAGGCTATTTTGAACCAACAAAGGAATAAGAAGTTTGATATTTTTCTGACATCTGGTATGAACTTGGCAACAAATTAAATTTTAGTCCTGTTTAATCCTGAATGTCACTAGAAAAGACAATACAAGGAAGGGTGAAACCAGTTGAGCACATTAAAAAAGAAATTTTTCCTTGAAGTGCTCCAGTCACAAAGGCTTGAAAAGCCTGGTCTTTTTTTGGAATCCTGTTGTGTTCTTTTAGCGTAAACGCCATGGCTTAGTGAACTGCAAAGTCCCTAATAAAAAAATATTTGTAGTTTTTATTTGGCCTAAAATATCTGGATTGTGTGTGATCTTCTGATCAAAATTCAAGCTGTAAATGTTACAAGTGGAACCTGGAACTAAATGTATCTGAAGAGATCTTCCAAATTATGTAACACCATTTTATTTCTACCTGTTGTACCATCAAACCACAGAAGTACAATGAAGCAACATTCTTTCTTGCCTCACATAACTAATAATAACCTCAGTAGTCATCTAGAATATTTTTCACATTAATGGCAATATTTCCAGCAGCATAACTTTTTCCTGTAAAATCCTCATGATGTTTTTCACTCCAGCTTTACATGCTTACACCTTCACTGATGCAGTCCTTTTAATTTAAGCAGAGACTCAGTGAAACTGATGGTTCATTTCCCCATATTACATGTACTGAAGTATTTTCCTTGATGTTTTTCTTTTTGATCAACGCTTTGTCCTTTAGACTCTGAGATATGCTAAGTCTCTGTAGAAGGTAATACTACTCCATGCTTTGAGCTTGATTTGATTTGTTAAATCACTTTGCTAGTGCCCTATTGGTTTGATTATCTTGGTAACTGTGAACTTTTTGATTCGTATGGACTATTCAGTTATTTGGTCAAGCCTGGATCCCTTAGCCCTTTCTTCATTTATAACTCTCACTTTGTGTTTCTTTTTTATTTTTGAAACCAATGCCTGATGAGGCTGCAGTCATTGTGTTTATGCAACATCTTGAAATTGCATTGCAGACATAAGTAAGCTTTTTCAGGAGGTTGTTGCTCCCTCTCTCAAGCCAGTGTTCAAAGGTTGTTGTTCCTTTGGTGTGTTGGGGCACTCTCCTGTGAATTGCACCAGTATTATGTACAATGGAAGAGCTGATTTTTCAGGAAGACAGACATTTACATTTTACAAGTAAATATTAAGATTTTAGTGCTCTAGGTCAGTTTCAAGTAAAAATTCATATCTGTCAAATATGAATAGTTTGCATTCATGAACTATTTATGCTTCATGCTTGAAACATGAACTTATATGTGCTTCATCCCAACATGTAGAATGGTATTTGTGACCTGTATTAAACTTCTTAATACCAGTCTGTGTCAAACACTGAGACCTCTTGGTTTGTGGCCCCACGAAAGTGTGGTGGAAGGAATTTGCTGTTTGCTCTCAGAGTGAAGTATGTTGTAATTGAGGGTGTTTTTAAGTGCCTTTTAAGGTCATAGATGCTGAAAGTGTAAACTAGGAACTTATCTTTTAACTGATGCAAGCATACTGAAACCAATGACTATGTGGAAGTCTATTGTGCTTGTAATCTAATCATAAATCCTTTTCTGATCTTCTTTTGCAAGATGCAGCTGATACAAGCTACCCCAGGATGATGGGTTGAGATAAGGCACTGCATTATAAATGGATTTTACTCCCATTTGTAACTCAATGTTTCTGCACTTTTGAACAGTTCTAAGGTAAAAAGAGAGGAGCTTGATTTGCTATGGTATAGACCATAGAGCATATGTATTCCACAGAACCAAATGCATGGAATGTTTGTTTCATGTCAAAAAGAGTATATGCATATTGACTCAAGTGTGTACCATCTGGAATATTATTATTTAGTGAGGAAAGAATCTGGTTGGAACTTCATGTGAGATTGTTAAAACTTTTTTTGAGTACCAGCTTTCTCCTTATTTAAAGAAAAGGGTTACAAGTTGTCTGAAGTTTATTCTTTGAAATATTCCTTTCAACACTTCTAAAATCAGGAGTGCTACGTGAAGAATTAAAAGCTTGCATACAAATTTCTGAATCATACTGGTAGAGTTGTACTGGCTGGTACTGTACTGCCTGTGGAAAACTCTTGGCTCTAATCCATTGCTTCCTCTGTTGGCTTCCTTTTGGATTACTCAGATAAATTGTCTTTTTTTTTTTTAACAAAAAGAAAAGTAGTTTTGAAGCATTAACGTATTGCTTACTTTTGTTAGACATTCTTGTAGCACAGACCAATGAAAAATTCCAGGCCCAACTAAATAAAAACTTCCATTTCTTCTCATACTGTAAGTTGTTACAATGCCAAGCAGGACTGAAATCTTCTTCTTGTGAAGTCAGTTCTTGTTAAAAAGTGGCACAAGGGCTTTTTTTGTTGGTTTCAGGATTGTTATTATTTGATAGAGTGACTAGGTCAGAGTTTACTCCTAGAGTTGTTAAAATCCTTTAAAAACCAAAACCAAACAAAGCCACACCCAGAACTGAATATTTTTAATCTAGCTAAAAATGAGAGTAGCAACCAAAGTCTAGGTATTTTATTTTAAGTTGTTTACTTAAGCTGTGGCTGTAGCACCTGATGAAAGCAGGTTTTAGCCAGAAAATTGTTTCAACAGTCTCATACTGTAGAATCTATGTTTCAGCTGAATTACATCCTTGGATGGGAATTTTGTGAAAAAACATCAACAGAGGATCCTGTGCATTCACTCTAAGCACTGGCTGAAAGATAGGAAGCCAAAACCCATCTTTAAAAAGACTGGGGTAATGTTGATTGGGAAATAGAGCAGTTAAACCAACTGATCACACCAGTGTTGTCCTTCAAGAGTCTGTCCTATCTCATATTGAATCAATAAAGCAGAATCATCCAGATGCTTGATAATTCCTCATTGAATAATAAACTTGGCCTACAGAAGCCATCAATTTTTGTCTAATTTTAAAAATTTAAAAAAGAATTTAAATTTCTGTCTTCCCTGATCTGTTTTGAGCACCAAGTCACTTCTGAGTTTCTATCCCTGAACTCAGTTTTGATTTTTTTACCTGTCTTTACTCTGACATATGCTCTTGAACACCCGTGTCTGTTCCTCTGAAATAAAATGAAGCTCCAAGCCTCCAGAAAGAAAATATTCCTTACAAGAAACCTAAAAAAACTGCAATACTCCTTTTCTCCTGTTCCTGTAAGACAGTGTGATTATTTCTTTTCCAACTTTTATCTAGATAAATAGCTCACCTGTGATCAATTGAAGGAAGTCACTTTCTACCTATTTACTGCATTCTTCTGAGAAATCAGGAAACATGGATTATGGTGATACAGCTGATGCTGCATTTAATTGGTACATAGGCTGCAAAGCCTTCCCAGGAGTTTGTTGTCCAAAGGCTCTTGATGCCCATTATGCATAAGAAGAAGCTCCATTCATGCATTAAAATCTGATTAAGACATAAAGAACAAAGAATAGGAAGAAATCATTAGTTTCCAGAAAGAATTTAAAAATAAGTAGGGGAGATTGGGATCAAATGTGTAGACATGATCAGAGAAGCATGTAAACAGTGAGGATGCCATATTCACTATAGTCACTTGTAAAGCAAACGGCAAAAAGTTGTAGAAGCTGTGACGCTGAATGAGAAGCTTATGAAATAGCAAAATGTGTGTTAGCTCATACCTATATGTAAATAGACATATAGCTTACTACCGGAGTTTATAATTATGTAACAGAGGAGATCATCTTTGTGACTAGTTAGTTGAGGCTAACTTAAGGCTTGGTGACAGCTCAGAAAGCTAACAGTATTGGGGGTAATAAAAGGAGGAGCTGAGAAAGATTGATGCATGATTTCTTAAACTATGTGGGCTGCCATGTCATCTAATCTCAAAAAGAAAAAAGGTAGAAGTAGAAAAAAAACAAAAAGTAATTGAAGTATGGAGTTCCTGACATCTGAGAAGGGGCTGCATGTACAAGACTCATTACCCAAGAGCCAACTAAGGAGGAGTGCAATAGGTCTACACAATCACAGATGGAAAGATGCCTGCAAAATGACTGTTCATGTTTATTTGAGAAGTACAGGTTCAAAAAAGGGACACGTTTGTGAATTGTGATTGCTTACGTAACTAGTGTAAGCAATTGCTTGGTTGCAACCTCTAACACAAAGCCCTTAAGCCATTAAATATGTTGAAGCTTGCCAGAAAACACCTGGCGAAACGGCTGTTCTTGTCCCTCAGTGCTCAGATCTAGACAGTATTTGGAAACAGGATATTCAGCTATGTCAGATTTTGGTTGACATAGTAGGATGATTTGTATTATTATAGTGAAAGATGTAAAAAGCAGCACTGAACTGGTTGAGGAAGCAAAAATTGTTAGACAACACAAATGACTTAGTGTTACTAATTTTTTGCTTCTGAACATAGATTCAGAGATGGAGTGGGCCACAATCTCTGGAAATCTGTTTCAAATTTAACACCCAAAAACGAAGATACTTGAAGTTGCTTAGGGAAAGGGTTGTTGTTTAGAGGCAGACTGATGACTGTTTTGAAGAGAACAGAAAATAATGCTTTGCTGAGTAACTGCAGACATGCCACTTGCAAAGGACCATATGTTGCATCTTTTACTCATACTTGTGAATTGCTGGTCATGTATGATTCACTTGAGATGGATTAACAGAATTTTATGGCAAATAAATAGTTCAGTGTAATGCTGTCAGGAAAAAAAATCACATCAGTGCATAGAAGTAACTAATAAAAGAGCACTGTAGAGATCAATTAAAGTATAAAGGGATTTTTGATATTTTGGATAAAAAATTTTGGAAGGACAAATGGACAAGATAAGCAAACACTGAGAAAAGAAAATGCTACTTGTAAACCAACAAGACACAAATTTTATAGCAACTGTATAAGGGGGATGGCAAACATTTTGCAAGACATTAATCTGGTGATGGAGATGACTACATGCATCCGTATGCCCTTACTGCTTGCAGGTTGCTTTTGTACCTAAGTTTTGATTAGATGTTTTAATGTTTCTCCTAGCTCTGTTCTGTTCCTTTTGTGTGAGGTGTTTCCTCATTGCTCTATGTGCAGTAAGAACTCAATCCAGAAGGTCCAGTTCAGTCTTCAATTTGAAGTAGTACAAACTCTTTCTGCATCTGCTTTGCTTGAGCAGTCTTTGAGGGGTCCTACATAACCTAAATGAACTGATAATTCCAAAAATGTTGCAAAGGGCAATGTGTTACAGAACTAGTGGAAACTTAAATGTATTTATTATTACATTGGAGATGGGAAAGATGACAAGGAATAACAGAAAAGGGAGACAACAGCTATGGACCTGAAAAAGTCAAGAGAGGGAGGCAAGTGGGGAAGAGAAAATGCTACAGGAATAAAGATCAGGATAATATATCCCAGCTCAACAAGGAAAAAGCAATTTTTATTTTTCTCATCTTCCTTCAAGCCACTCTTCATCCATTCAGCTTTCCCCCCACTGTTTTCCTTCCCTCTTTGTTTTTGGCATTCAGTTCATATTCATAATCTAAAACATTTATATAACAAGTCTCTTGCTTCAAAATCCACCTACAGAATATGCAAAGACACCCCTGCAATACTTGCATGTGTCTCTTCATGATTAAAAGTTTTAAGATTGGTTTAAATTTAGTGAGAAAGATGACAAAAGATACCAATGATTATCTGATCAGTTCCCTGGGGACTGAACTTATAACACTTACCTTCAAAGAACAAAGATTCCCCTTTTGCAGAACTAGAATCCCACCTCATGACTTGAACTGTTGGGAGGAGTTAATCTGAAGAAGGAATAATTTCTGCTCAGGAGGTGGGTAGTTTTTGATTAATTTGTGTGCATACATGGACAGCTGAGCTTTAAAAAAACCAAAAAACCCACACAGGGTAAATCATACTTTTCAACACCTACTTTTGTCATCTCTCTCTGCAATGCAAAATGCAGTGGTTGCTTCTTGAGTGCCTTTGGAATTTTTTATCCTCATTCCAAACAACAGATGTGATCACTGTAGGTAAGAATAATAGAAGAAAACCTACTCAGGCTATATTGTACCGAAGATTATATCTTGCACAAACTAAAAGGCTTTCAGCTAAGAATATGAACAGAATGCAAACAAAATAATGTTTCATTCAGCTCTTTAATTGATTTCTAACAAGGTGCACAAAATCTGTTCTTGTAAATTAGGAAGTAAATACTGTTGGTTCTGGTGTGTTTTACTACTTTCTTCAAGGACCCTTTTACTACTCAAAATGTTTTCACCCACATCAAAAGGTGCCAATTAAAATGTAGTTCTTAAACATATCTTTCTTTCCATTATTTCCCTTCCCTAGACTGGAATGATAGGTAAGAAATACTAATTAAACTATTTTCCTTGCAGAACACTTTAGTACAAGATAGGTGGTGTCTGAATTTACTAGGTTATAAGGTTAACATTTCCTCTGTGCTGGTTGAAATGATGCCTTATTACAGTAGTGTAGTTGGGGGCAATCCATATCAAAGCCTGAGTTACATACAAAATTTAAGAAATTATTTCCATTACTTAGAGTGAAACAGAAGTGAAATAATTTGCATACCATGACATAGCAGATCAGTGTCAGGACAAGGATAAAAATCAGACACTCAGTTTAATGACCTGTGCAGCAGATTGCACTGCCTGGAGCTTAAACACCTGAACTAGAGCTTTCAAAAACACCACTGTGATTTAAGAGAACAAATTACATAGGCCTTGTGCTCCCCTATAATTTCAATGTTCAAAAAAAGAACAATTTAGGGTTTTATCACCTTATTTTCTCCCTGACTATAATGTAAGGCTGGCAGCATTTCCATTCTTCTATTGTTCCTTTTCCTGTTTTTGTTCTAATTAAATTATGAAAGTGGACTGCTTATGTATTTGTATAATACTGTGCACAAAGGGGTTTCAACTGGATTGTAATATTGTGCCGTAAATCAAAATGACAAAACCAACCAACTTCTAAACAACGTACACTTAAATACCCCCAGTTTTGTTTAAACTTATAAAGAGACTTCTGAAGAGACCAGTCCAGAGTATTAATATCAGAGACATGAAAGCTATTTTTATGTATTAAAGCATCTAGAAGTTTTGCTATGAAGTCAAACAAAGTTTTAACACTACCTTTAGTAAAATTAAGGCTCAAATAAGGAGACCTGGAAATGCTGTTCAGCTGCAAAATGCAGCTTTGGTAGCAGAAGAATGTAGTTAGAATTAAATTATATTTTAAACATGATCCGGAAGCTGTTGGGAGCGAAGGGCTAATGACCTGTTATATTAATACATCCTGTAATAAAATGTTAATCAATTTTGTGCAGTTATAAGCAACCCATGAGGCTGTGAGACAAATTAGCCATCTTTTTTCAAATCTTTATGTCACTTAAGGATGTGCTGATAGTCTTTAGTAACGAGTACTGTTTGTATTTGTTGATGAAAGCAGTTAGTTGTTTGTTAATATTTTATAAACTTCCATGGAAAATATGACTTATGTTACTTATCCCTCATCTGGATTGATTTCAGATAAGTTTTGCTTTAAATAGATAAGTCCAAGGTAAAGTCCTGGATTCTGTCTAAATTGCTGGGGCTGAAGAACTTGCATTTTGTGACTGCAGGCAGTGTTTACCAAGATTAAAGCAAGTCTAGATAATGCTGTTATTAAAGACTTCAGTGATATGCACTTAGTGCTCTCAGTTGCTACCAGATGTGGAGCTGCGACACTGAAGTACAAAGATAGGAAATAGAGAACTAAATGATGCTGGGGACAAATGTCTATTGCAGACCAAGTAGGATAATTATGTGATGGACCTGTATTAGTGTTTTCTGCCAATATTTTGTCTTTTACAAAGCTCGAAATTGTTTGTGGACTGGTTTGTCCAGCAGACTTTCCTGTATTGCTAAAAATATTTTTCTCTTACATTGTAAATGCATACTCTTTCTCATTCAAATAACTTATGTTCTATTTTCTGAACAATTTTTGTTGGACTAGCCTCCTTCAGTGTACCCCTGGGGAAGTGCTTATAAGTTGGCCAAAATTTCAGTTAGCTTTCAGTGAGGCTTAGAAGACTGAAGAAGCAGTTTGGGTATTTTTTTTTAGCTTCATTGGTAGAGCTTACTGCAGGTTCTGTTGGGGTTGTTTTTGTATGGGCAAGAGTATCCACAGTTTTCACTGTTTCTATGGAGTACCAAATGATGGAAAGGAAGAAGTAATTTTGCCTTTTGGTAGGACTGTTGCTTGCCTTCTCTCTTGAATACTGGGTCTGCCTTATAATTCATTTAAAAATAAGCCCCCAAATCTGAAGGCAAATCTGCTTTTACTTCTGTTAAGATATTGAAATGTGCTTTCAAAATTCTGCAGCTCTTGAGGGTTTACTGCATATTCTTCAGAGCAGTGAGTTCTATAATCTGCTGTGCTTTTTGCACACAGACAGGATAATTGTGGTGTGAGGATGGTTTGTGGAGAGTGACTACATAGTACAGTGTGACCCACAGCATTCACGGTAGAATAGGTATATAAAATAATTTTAGTATGTTACCTAACAGGTGTCTCACTGTTCCTAATGCTGGTCATGGTTGTGATACATTTTTGTCTTGATGCTATCAAATGAAAATCATAGAATCACCGAGTTGGAAAAGAATTCTTGGTTTGAGTCCAACCATTCCTGTCTGCCACCAAACCATGTCCCTGAGCACCTCATCCACCTGTCTTTTAAGTCCTTCCAGGGATGGTGACTCAACCACCTCCCTGGGCAGCCACTGCCAGTGCCTGATGACCGTTTCTGTGAAAATTTTTTTCATGATGTCCAGTCTGGTGCAGCTTGAGGCCATTGCCTCTTGTCCTGCCACTTGGGAGAAGAGGCCAGATCCATCTTCCCCACAACCTCCTTTCAGGTAGTTGTAGAGAGCAATAAGGTCTCCTCTCAGCTTCCTCTTCCCCAGGCTAAACAACCCCAGCTCCCTTGGGCTTGCCTCACAAAGCCTGCTTTATAGCCCTTTCACCAGCTTCGTTGCTCTTCTCTGGACTCGCTCCAGAGCCTCAACATCTTTTTGTGGTGAGGGGCCCAGAACTGAACACAGGATTTGAGGAGCGGTCTCACCAGTGCCGAGTACAGAGGGAGAAGAACCTCCCTGGACACCTGCTGGCCAAGCTGTTTCTGATACAAGCCAGGATGCCATTGGCCTTCTCGGCCACCTGGGCACACTGCTGGCTCCTGGTGTCAACCAACACCCCCAGGTCTTTCTCCTCCAGGCAGCTTTCTAGACAGACCTCTCCTAGTCTGTAGCTCTGCACAGGGTTGTTGTGCCCCAAGTGCAGGACCCGGCATTTGGCTGTGTTAAACCTCATCCCATTGGTCTCTGCCCAGCAGTCCAGCCTGTTCAGATCCCTTTGGAAAGCTCGATTAGTACAAAAGTCTCTAACAGGAAGAGATCTATCTATCATGTACCTTCTCTCGAATCGGGGTGATTTCATATCGAGAAGGATTTGCTTCCTTCGCCCGTCCTCAGAAGTCTGTGACATGTGAAGNCGCGCAGAGCCCGCCCCGCCGGCGGCCTCGCCATTGGAGGAGGGGGCTGTCCGTCCGCGCCCGGCGAGCCCCGCTCTCCGCCGAGCCGCTCCGGGCGCGGAGCCGGGGCCGGCGATGGGGAGCGGCGGCGGGAGGAACAAAGTTTGCGGCGCTCGGCTGCTCGCGTCCCTGATGCCCGGAGCCTGAGCGCGGCGGGCGGCTGCTCGCCTCGCCGCTCAGCGCAAAGTTTCAGCTGTTTTCATGTACTAAAAATCCGGGATTCTAATTATCAGCCCTCCCCGCCCCCACCTCTCCTCCTAGGTAGGCGAGAAATATTTTTATTCTGTGGATCTGAGAACTTTTTTTTTTTTTTTTT
>WAAB01020197.1:19209-36309 GCA_013389865.1 Piaya cayana
TTTTTTTTTTTTTGCATGGAAATTTACTGACTTCGGAGCGGTCTCCGTTTCGGGGAAAGGGAGGGAAAGGATTCGTTTTCATCGCGGTTTATTTTTGTTTTCTGGATCGCAGGATTTTTGGAGCTATATGGAGCGATCTCAGGATGGTGTGCACCAGGAAAACCAAAACTTTAGTGTCCACTTGCGTGATTTTGAGCGGAATGACTAACATCGTCTGCCTGCTGTACGTGGGCTGGGTCACCAACTACATTGCCAGCGTTTACGTGAAAGTGCAGGAGCCGATCTCGGAGAAAAAGTTAGAGGAAGACAAAGGGGACACTTTAAGGATTATAGAAAGGCTGGACCATTTGGAAAATGTCATCAAGCAGCACATCCAAGGTACCGCCTTACCCCGCGCTCGCTCTCCCTCCCCACCCACCGCCGGGGGGTTGGGGGTGTCCCCTCCGGGGCCAGCCCGGGGCCGCTGGGGGTTGGGGGTGTCCCCTCTGGGGCTGGGGGGGTCCCCACGGTTCCATCCCTCCGTGCCTCCTCAAAGCGTGGTCCGCGAGGGGGGCCCCGGGGAGCCTCTTCTCTTGCCGTTATCGTCACTGTTTCCTCTCTGCTGTTTTCTTTTTCCCCCTCACCCGAAATGGGTCGTGCCTAGGGGAATTTTTTGTTTTTCTCTCCACCTCGACTCTGCTGATCCAGGCTGAGTCTGTGCGAGTCCGGCTCTGCTGAGGGATTTCCTCAATGCAGCTGTAGAGCTGGGAGCCCCTCGGGATTGTAACTGGGACAGGCTCTCGTTTGTGTCATGTCTTCTTAATTTGGTCTCCTTTTAACAGGAGCTGGGGGAGAAGTGGGGGGAGGAATACGAATACTTCCTGGGAGTTTAGGATTTTATATGACTTTTCTTCTCTGGATGATCTTTAGCGTCTTCTTTAATATTTTCATTATCTGCCTGGCATCCTATGGTCCTTCCCTCAGTCTTCCCAGTGGGTTGGATAGTGCCGAGGCCGGGGGTGGGTGTGAGCCCTTACAAAATCTAGAGGGAACATCTTTTTCTGGTTCTGCCTAAGCTCTCCTGAATGTTCAAAACCCAATTCTAGTCTCTCCTAAATTTGAAAAGGGAGAGCAAACCATCTGGTAAAGGATTCCTATCACTAGTGCAGAAAATCCTGCTTGCTTCCAGGCAGCTGTGGCCAACTGGTCTTCTGAGAATGTGAAGAGAGGTGGAACAGTAGTGGCTAATCCTGCATGAATTGGGATTCCCTTGTCAGTATTTATAAGTTTGCAGGAGTGTGAAAGCACAGCTACTTTGCTGTGACTTGTTTTAATACTTTTTAAAACGAGGCATCACCATGCAGTTTGTATATGCCTGAATTTCTTATGTAGTCTTGTCATCTTAGGTAAACTAGTACTTTTTCCTGGAGGATGAATTATAGCAGCTTCTGCAAGTTTTAACTTCTCTCATATAGTCCTGAAGTTTTTCTTGATTCCTTAAATGGATTTTAAAAAAGGAA
Organism: Piaya cayana; assembly: GCA_013389865.1. NCBI lineage: Eukaryota > Metazoa > Chordata > Aves > Cuculiformes > Coccyzidae > Piaya > Piaya cayana. The sequence continues at coordinate 20,709 of WAAB01020197.1, forward strand.
ATATATTCTTGCCTATGTGCCAGTGGAGTGCACTGTGGAAGCATGGATGAAGGCAGGGAATTTTCAAAAGGCGCTGCTAAGAGTTAGGTACGTGAAGTTAATTGACTTTCTGTATGAGCTTGGAGCGCAACTCCTTCAGTTTTGCTGGTGTGAAGTTCCAATACTTTTATGTCTTTTCAAGGAAAGTAAGCATCCTTATTGGTATGTTCAGTAGTTCTGAGTCTTCTGAAAATGTATACTTAAATCAGGGGAGACTATAGCATGGATTAGAGCATAAATTTGTTTTGTGACTCTGCGTAAACAAACCAGAAGATATTTTCTTTAAATAACACTTGTATGGAGGTTGAAGAGAGTCTTCTGAAAATAATTAAGCGATCAATTTGGTAATAAGTACTAGCATATGTTTTTGGGGAAAAAAATTAAAGTTTACAGATTTCTCATACCTTATGAAACCACTTACTCTTTTAAATAAATAAATAATCACAAATCGTTATCCCTAAGTGGGTTTTCTGTATTTTTATTTGCCAAATTGTAATAACTGGGATTCCCAAGGATTTTCTGTGGCAGAGATTGCAGAATAAGATGTTGTTTTGATCAGGTTTTTACCTAGCACTGAGATGCTGTGAAATCTGAGTCATGGTGCAAAACTCACTGGAAGGAATTTCTCAGGGCTTGACAGGGTCTGGGATAAGTTTGAAGGTCAACTTTTAGAAATTGTGTTTGAGACTTATTCCCTTAAACTGGATAAACCAGCTTCCATAATGGTTCTGGACTGGCGTATAAAGGTTATCTGTAGTTTGCAATTAGACTTTTCCTTGGGCAACTTCTTTTTATGTTGGAGGGAGGTGTCATTAGCTCAGATTTCTGCAGTGATGAACAGGCATGAAATTAGCATGGATAACAGAATTGCATTCCATAGGATATCCTGCAAATACCAGAGCTCTAGCTGCAGCATTTTACACGTGGGGCTCTGCTAATATTTCATTTTAATTTGTTTTCAGATTGAATTGTTTAATTAGATGCCACCTGGGAGTTCCTTTAGGATATAAATTTCACTCTTGTAATACTTTATCAAGTGTCCTGGAAATGAGAAGAAGTAAGAGGTGCATTCATATCAAGCATTTTGAAGTATGTTTTTACAAGTACGTATTCCTGGCAAGAAAAGTGTCAGATGGTAAAGAGGCATACAGATAAGAGAAGTTCAGAGAAAGAAAGTCTGTGTGCCTCGTGTTTTGAAAGAACAGTATGTAAAGGGAAATATTGGTACTGGTATTGGCCAAGATTGGAGAAGTTTGTATGATCAAGTATGTACTGGCCTTATTGCACATCTTACACCATTTTGTATCCACGCTTCTGCAAACGTTGAAGGATGGTTTCTGTCTGCACTTTCAGGATTAAGAGTGTGTCTCTGCTCTGCCTGTATGGTATTTCCTTGCTTCCTTCTTTTCTCATTACGTGTTAGTTCGTCATGTAGCCTCTGGATGTGCTGTGCAAGAGTTGTGTGTCTATATACTGACATCTGTGGTTGGTGGTCTCATGCAGGACTGACAGTGTTACAGTCCAGTTGGCCAATCTGGACCACAGAAGTATTTTCTAGAGTAGAAGCATGGTGCTGGAACTTGAGAATCAGCAATTCTCGACTTGTGGCCTGTTACAGTTTATTAGATGGTTTTGGTCAAATCACTTTACCTTTTTTTGCAGTGATTTGCTTTGCTATGGCACTGTGTTGTAGCGATTGTGGTATTAATTAGGTCTGAATGTTGTCTAGCTAATACTGAAGAGATTTTCCCCCTGCTCTCCTCCCACCCCCGCAGCCCCCTGCTCAATCTTTATTAATAGGGACAGGGAACCCACTGAGAGAAGCTCTTAGTTTCCACTTACTTGAGAGTTTGCAAACAAGATGTAATATTTTTTGAGATTAATTTTGTGTGTGTTTGTGTGTGAGAGAAACCGAGAAAAGACCAGATGGATAGTTTTATGCAAAATGCAGGCCTTTTTATGTCTAAAAAATGTGGCACGAATAATCTAGTACTATTGAGCTTTTTCCAGAAAGTGCACATTAAAAGGCTAAAGTTCATGAATATCATGTTAAATGAAATATCTGTGGTTCCAACCTTGGATTTGAAATTAGTTTTTTTTAAATTTTATTTGAAAACAGTATGTTCTGTTGAGTTCACAAGGAACATACTGATTCAAGAACCTCAAACACCCTCTTTTTATTAAAATCAATACAAAGAGTGCTTCAGACAGATCATAACATATCCTTCATCTTAATAATGCATAATGCCTTGGCTCTGTCAGTAATCATACCCAATGTTGTATGTGTAGTTGGAAGACCATGCAAGCAGACAGGCTGCTCTTGATTAGAAACTTGGTTTGTAATGATGACAAGAAGGAAAACACTAGCAATAGCAAGAAGGGAACGATTTATTGTTTTCTACACCATAGCTTTAGGCCATTGTAGGGGCTGAGTTAAACCTGTTTCTTGTAAAGCTACACTGTCGTTAAGCTGATTATCACTTAAAACACCTCATGCATGCTGTCCTGTTTGTCTTGTTATGCAATGTCATTTTAGTGTTTTCCAGCCTTCCTAGTTCTAATCAGATGATGTTTGCATTCCAACATTATTTTAAAAGACTATGGATTATGAAGTCTATGAAATGAACTTGCTTCCTCTCTCCTTGAGACATAAACAGAGTTAATAGATTATCTGCAGTTAATACATAGAGTAGATCTAAATTGATGTTGTAAACACACAGCTCATTTCTGGACCAGTTGAAGTCTTAGTTAAGATCAGTTGAGGATCATTAAGACATCAGTGTTCTAGGACTTGTATCCCTCATCTTTTTAAGTTGCTGCATCTATTGATATAAATGGAATGTCAAACACTGTATGGACTTTTTTTGGGAAAATTTGTAAGAGAGGAGTTGTATGTGTTCTCTCAGCCTGCTGCTTAGCATGTTTTGCTCTGTGAATTTTCTTCAGGTAATGTTAGCTATCCCATTGTTGAGTATCTGTTGGACCTCTGTAGTCAGCTGGGGGAGGGAGGGATTCGTTCCCTGGGTCTTGGACAGGTGTTAGGGTGGAATGATGTCCATTCAGAAATTGTATATTCTTAATTCTAATTCTTTATTTTAGCCATCTAAAGTAAATTCTGTGTTTGATGCTACCAGTCATTTATTTCTTGATCTCAGACATGAGGAAGAATGTAGCATATCAACGTCTGGATGGTGATAGCTATCTTTTTGTGGCCTGGCTAGCTAGCTGGGCTCCGTGAAGTCAGGCTCACTAGGATTCTCATGGCTGCTCCACTGAGTCTTGTACTCTTGTGGTCCTTTCCTTTTGGGAATAATTAATTGTTAAATCCCCTCTGCTTATTTCCCTTAAGCTCAAAAGCAATTAGACATGTTTTTCACTCACTGCAGTGTATTTATTCTACTGAGAAACAAGCTAGCAGTAGGCAGTAGCCCTGGTGGGAATGCAGCTCTTGCTCCACTGCAGAGGGTCCTGTGTTCATGCTCTCTATACAAGCAGAGACCTGCTGTCTCAATGTAGCTAACTGCGAGAAAAGGGAATACTTGGATATGTAAGACATGCAGGATTAATCCCATTATTTTTTCTCCTTAGGCTGTGACTTCTCAAGTCATTCTAGGCTGATGCACGTCAGTGCAGATTAATTTGAATTTAACTTTCATGTTCTTCTATACTTAGGAATGGATACACTAAAGAAAACCTTAATAGAGTGATCTCAGTTAAATTGCTGTAAACTTTCAAGCATTGCTGGAAGTGCAGGTATTTGAAGGATGATCTACCAAAGACTTAATGATTATGTTGACAGCAACTTGATAATTCAGTATTACTGCTATTAAAGCTATCTTTTTTCTGTGCTTCTAATAACTATTTTTTTTCAGATTTTATTTTCCTGGTGGTTCTGCCACCAAGAATTTATTTTGCTGCGGTTAGGATGCAGTGGCCAAAACTGAGGAGTGTAGTCTGGCCTTACTAAGGTAACTATGTTTTACTGCAGGAGATTAAATGATTCCTTTCACAATTAAAGTTTGCTTTTCAGAATGAGAGTTTGTTTGGGTTTTTTTCCTGATTGCCATCTAGATGGTTGTATTATCAGGTTTGTACAATGGCAATAGCATGCCAGTTGCTATTGTTTTTAGAATGTCTTTTCAGCAAGAAACAAGAAAAGTTTTATCTGGCTACACAGTATATGTGAATGGTAGCTTTATAGTTGGGGAGGGAATTGACCTGGATTCTGTTCCCTTCGATCTAGACAGTTTCTGTAGTTCACAGGCTTCAACAACAGGTTGAAAAATGAATGCAGAGCAGAGGCTGGAAGCTGACTTCTGTGCCCTTCACAGGTTCTCTTACTGCTGGGCTAGAGAGTTTTGCCTTTTCTCTCTGAAAATGTTTATTTTGGTTGACATTTGTCTGCATTCATGGCATGGCTTTGGTTGAAAGAGTGGATTGTGCACTATAATCTTTGAGCAGATGATTTATGAGCTGTGCAGGGATGGAGATAGCTGTTCTACTTAGGGTTCTGGACTCGGCTCAGTGCTTCATTTATGTTGGTTAGGTGTCACTTTGGAAAATCTTGCTCAGGTTGACACAATCAACCTGCAGCTGGGCAGATAGTCAAACCTCAGTCTTTTGACTTTCTGCTAGGCTGTTATGGCCATTTTAGTACTAATAAGTGATTTTTATCCATGCTACCGAAATATAGATAAATACATTGGAAAAGAAACATGCAGCAAGACCTATGCGCAACTGCTGCGAGTTGTGTGAGATCACTGTATTGTGTGACCAGCATCAACCCTCTCATGACAATATCTGCCTTAGCAGTCCTGTGTGAGAAATGCATGTGCATGTGGTTGATTGCTTACATGGGCAGGCAAAGAGAGCAGTGGGAGGTGTGACTTCTCTTGGGGCCTAAAACTTGGAATAGCCTTTGCTCAGAGGAGCCTGGTGCTGAGCTGCAGTTTACTGGGTCAGAAAAAGATGGCTCTGTCTGTATACAAGGTATGCTTTCTGTATTTCTGAAGTAAATGTGAGAGTGTGGGTGTACATAGAGTTCAAGAGTGTTTTCAGAGGTGGCTCCTACGTGTTGTATTTAAGCAACAGGTTGAAAACCTATGATTATATCCCAGTGTATTGTTTGTTTGTGGCTGATAGAATTTTTTTCTCTCGCATGAACTGAGTACTTATGCAAGTCTAGTACTCTTTATCCAGTAGTGCAGAATCTGGACCTGCAAGTGCAAAATGTGAGCCTTTCTATTGTATTATACAAAAAGACTACAAATGCTTGGTTGTCACAGTCTGACATGAGCTGTGTGGTTTCTCCATTGTCTCTAAGGCTGAAAGATTGAACTTGTTGCCTGCCTCTACCAGTGCTGCTCCCTTGCCTGTGACAAGCCACAGAAGCTCTTTAATTTAATCCTGTGTTCAGCAGGAAGGTCTGGTCATCAACAATACATCGTGAAAGCATGTGTAAGTTGCAGGATGATGGGATAAGCTGATATTATCTGTCTGAATGTTAGAGACATGATATGTGAGGAAAATCTATGGTGATAGCGAGTATTGGGCTTAGAGCTTGAGACAGTAGTTACAGTTGTGAAGATGGCTTAACTGCTTTCCTGAGGATGATGAGGAATCCTCTATTTCTTCTAGAACAGCCCAGAAACTTGGGCATCAGCTGTTTACATATGGAGCGTGGCAAGGGACAAAATGAGATGTGTATCATCTCGAACTTGTTAGCAGCTATCCTCATTTATTGCAGCCATAGGATTGTTGTTCACTACACCTGGCCCCAGGGATAGGAGGCTGGAGTTAGTACAGTCTGCTGTGGTGTCTTGGCATTGCCCCCGAGTCCAAAGTCGATGTTGTGTGACTGCTGATAATAGGTGAAGTAATTTACCAGTCCACAACTAGCAAAACTACTTCTTCAGCAAAATTAGGTTTCTGACTATGCAGAAGTGAAAACTAACTTCATATTTTGCCATGCCTCCTCTGAGGTGGATTTTTTAAAATTTGCCTGCTATATTATTTTCCTTTATAATTTCCCTTTCTTTAATTGTTTAAAATGTCTTCTAGTCTTCTTTATTTTGTTTACTAAGCCATATCATGATAGAAGTCCAAGGGCATTTCCATCATCTTTGGAGGAGTCTTTCTGTGTTGCCCTGCCTCTGCAGCCTCTTTAGAAATTTCTGGGCTCCTTTATTTCAGGGACTTGAGAAGTAGCTCAGTAACAGTCTATTTGGTGGGACAGTGTGGACAGGTATGCTAAGTAGGCATTGAAAATTCTGGCTACCTGAAATATAATGCTCTGTCTTTGTGCTGCTGTCACTGTTAAATCTATTCTGACTACAGTTGTGCAGTGTTCTCTGTGTAACAACTTGTTTTTATTTTCTTGGTATATTTTCTCTGCTCAACTGGTGTTTTGTAACCAAGGCACTATTTTTAACATGATATCCTGAGTTTCCTGCAGCAGAGACCAAGATCTTTATGAGCCAAAACCATGACTGCAGTTATTGCACCTCTCCAGCACCTCCGCTGCTTGGCTTTGAAAACAAATAAATGAGAAAATTTAAAATTCTTTTTTATAATAGGGGAATGGAAGGTACAAGGTACTACCTTGAAATCCTCTGCCTTTAAAACGCCAGATGGTGTCTTCTCAAGTCCATAATGGATTCTTACTGTAGCCTCTACTTAAATTATATTATTTTTAACATTTATTATTTCTGTGATAGTACCGCTGTGGCGGCTAGCTTGAAATCCCAGCTGTATTGTGATCAGCACTGTACAAATGGGTGGTGGAACCCTTGACTCTGAGATCTTGGTCTCCGTGGATAAGGTCTGCAAGAGCTGAGCAGAAGAGAGGGTTATAGAGTGTTGATGTGACCAAATTTATACAGGCTGTTGGAGGCAGATTTCGCTCATTGCTGGAGTTATTCAGGTGAATCAGAAGGTATTCTCTTCTCCTGTTAGTAGTAGTCAAAAGAGTGAATCCTGCAGTAGGCAAATGTTGCAGTGTTGTGTGGTAGCTCTGTCTGTTCTCCCACAGCAGATCCTGGTCTCATTGAATTTGAGACTGATGTGAGGTCTGAAGTAAGAGATGAAATATCTCTCCCCAGATGTGTTATAGTTAGCACATGTTGCATATTGCTTACTTGCTGAATTCTCTACCTGTGATTCAGGTATTTGTGATCTCAGTGACCTTATGTCAGTAATGTTGATGGGGATGTGGAAATCCTATTGTACTTTTGGCTTTGCCATTTCCTGCCTCCTAAATAAAAACCTTCATTTTCAATGTGATTGTTTGAATTTTCCTTTTATTAGAACTGTCACAGGTGATCGCCAAGAAAAGAGGATTTCTGTAAGCAGCTTTCTGAAGAATATAAGAAAAAGAGATAGTATTTCTGGTTTTTTTCTTCATAGATAAATGGTCATTCTAGTCTTCATTTTAGGGAAATAATACAGTTTTTTAGTCTGTCTTACTTGCCCATATGTAATCTGGATCAAACTGGTGATCTGTTTCATGAATCGTCCAACTAATGCAGTCAATTACTTATCCCTGCTTTCATGATGGATTCAAATTCCTCTGAAGCTTTTCTTTCTGCATCGAGTCATGACTTGCCAAAGGCTTTGCAAGAAGGTTTTGACATGCCATAGATTAAAGAAAAACTGTCAGATAAACTTTTCCAGCACAGCAGACTCAGTGAGTCTGTGCCCATCCGTTACAGGATTATCATTGCAGTAAAGTTATGGCTAGAGAAAACACCTTTTGGGATTTCTTTGTGCACAGAATAAATAACAGCTTGCAGAAGGGAGCACAGCATAGTTTTAAAAATAACTTTGTTCTGTGTGTTTGTTTTCCCCTGAGGTATTTATAATTTTACCAGCTGTTTATTGCATGATCACAGGATGCCAGCATTTCCCTCTTCTGCTTGTACTAACAGGAATCTTTTATGTTGCTAGATTAAATGGTGAAGGACTAATATGCTCTAATTTCTTAGTATGTCTTATTAGAAGGTGTGTTCACTGTGTAAAAGTTTGGAGAATAAGGAGGACCAGGGAGGAGAGGAATATAGAAAAAAGGTAAAGGCTGCATAAGTATGCCTGTATGTTTTATCTCTTTTTATTTAATATGCAGCTATAGTTACTGTGTGGAGACTTGTATTCTTAGTGTTGTCAAAACTAGTGAAACTAGTGCTGTTGATTTTCCATGGAGTGGAAAGAAACCATGTACCATTTCTGATTCTATTCTGCAAGCCTTTTACTTTTTTGTTATTCTCAAAACCAGTTTATTTTCTACTAGATTATTACAAATATTTGCCTGTGTTAATTAAAAACAAATCTAGTGTTCAAAAAAGCAAGACTTCCATCTATTTGATTTAGTTTATATAGCTCTTTTAAACATGAATAGTACCTTTAATGAAGTAAGAAATATTTGGCTTGCATACAGTTGGATTATTATAAGCAAGATACTGGCCTTAGCACCAAATTCTATTGCAATTGGTCTCCAATATTACAATCATGATTTTTGGTATGATCCTGTTTTTTCAAGAGGCAGGAGAATTGGTACTCTGACTTTACAATGCAATATTAGCAATAAGGCATTATGACATCATTAAACTTAGATGTAATTGAGATATTGTGCTTAGCTAATATTTTTACATGGTTGTAAAGCTGTATAAGTTAAAAATAATTTCCAAACTTTTAGACATGAAACAAACCAAAAATAAAGCCCGACAAGTACCGGAGAGATGTCCAAAACTGTACACAATGCCAAGGAGACTTGTGATTTTTTGCACTAAAAGAAGTAAGGCCGGAAAAAGCAGCAGGCTTATGTTTGGATATGTAATTCCCACTTACAGCTTTCATTTCTCTAAACGCAGGTTTGTAAGAGGATTGCTTTTGGTATAGAAATGTTGTAATCACATTGGTTTGTTGTTATATTTCATATAAATGCAATTCTTTGAGCATACGTGAGTTTTGAAGCACATCTTATGTCTTTCTTACATGAAAGTAGTTTACAAACACCTTAATAATAATTCTACTACTCTTTTCATTTAAGTACAGAGAAACCATTGCATGCAAATTAATATGGTAATGTATATTTAATATATATAAAATCTGTGTAATAAAAAATTTGATCTAAATATATGTATGCATTTTTAATGGATAAGGATCCATGTGTCTTGTCTTGAAGGTGGAAAGGATCCTTATAACTGCGTGATACATACTGATGTAGAAGGGTTTGTAAATGATGATACAGGCACTGAAGCAAGAACTTGATTAGAGCAAGTGGGAGCATGTTTGCATAATATCTCAGCATGGTGGCAACGGGAACAGACTCCTGCAGTCTGGAAATGCAAAGAACAGAAGTATTGCCTGAAGTGTGTTGGAATCAGGTTTTCAGTCAGTTGTTAGGGCTCTCTGGAGTAATTTGAGTAATAGCTGATGGCTAGAGTGAACCCTGCACATTTCACCACCTATTAGTGGAGACTGTTCTTGGGATGATTTGCTGCTGTGGAAGCAGGTAGAACACTGGGCCATAGAGTGAATGGGGAGCCACACTATTGAGGTGAAGCCTTTTATGTTGAAACTTATAGCGCTAGAGACTAGATTTTTTATTGTTTGGCCATGGATTGTTTTTTCATAATTAAGAAATAAGATGCTGTTGGAGAAATCTTAAATTTATAACAGAGCCAAGTTCTTGTCATGAGGAAGCCAGGAGACTTGAAGCCACGTAAAAGGGAGTTTAATGTTGTAATATGTGCAATATTTCTTGGCTCCTTGCAGTAACAACATGTCAAGAGGTTTTTGTCATCTTGAAAATTATGCAGGAGTTGCTTTTGATTTTGTAAAATTGCATGTAATTTTCTCGACATTTCTTTTGATTCTATTGATTAAAGCTTCCCTGCTTTGCCTAAAGACATTAAATAGAAAACCATCTGCTAAAAATGGATTGGCAACATTCCTGAAAATTAACAATAAAAAAAGAGGTTGATCTAAGGATATTCCAAAGAATGTTCTTTTTTTTTGCTCTGAGATGCAGAGGAAAAAAAAAATATATTACAGCATGGCAAAAGGTTTGCAGTACCTGGTCAAATACTAGTATAAGTCTTTGTACCCCAGGGAAAGATGTTGACTGGCAAAAAACCCCACACAGGTACCAGATGATGTATTAGTAGTGTAAAAGTGTAATTACAAATGCTGTCCCACGTGGTTGTGTTTACCACCTGTATCAGTGGTACAGGAACTGATGGATAATCATTCATTCAGCCCAGAGTACTCTCTGTGCATCTGCTGACAGCGAAACATGCTCATTGCAGTCACTAGCTTTATGGCCTCAAGTGTAGGTTATAGAGAATCACAGAATGGCAGGAGTTGGAAGGGACCTCTGGAGATCATTCAGTCCAACCCACCTGCTAAAGCAGGTTCATCTACAGCAGGTTGTGCAGGAACATGTGTCCAGGTCGATTTGAGTATCTACAGGGAAGGAGAGTTCACAACCCCGCATAGCAGCCTGTTTAAGTGCTCTGTCACTCTCATGGTAAAGATTTTTTTCCATGTGTTCAGGTAGAACTTCCTGCATTTCAGTTTGTGCTGGTTGCCCCTTGTCTTGTTACTATGTGCCGCTGAAAAGAGTCTGGTTCAATCCTCTTGACACTCACCTTTTAGATACTTAAGAATCAACAAGATTCACCTCTCAGGCTTCTCTTCTCCAGGCTAAACAGTCCCAGGCCTCTCATGAGAGATGCTTCAGTCCCCTAATAGTTCCTGTGGCCCTCTACTGGACTCACTCTGGTAGCTTCTTATCTTTCCTGAGCTGGGGAGCCCAGAACTGGACTTAGTGCTTCAGATGGGATGTCCCTGAGGCAGAGTAGAGGGAAAGGAGAACCTCCTTTGACCTGCTGTCCACCCCAGGACATAATTGGCTTTACCCCTAACCTGTACTGGTATGTGGGATTATTCCTCCCTAGGCGTAGGACACTACACTTCCCTTTGTTAAATTTTATTAGGTTCCTTTCTGATTGACTTTCCAGCCTGTCCAGGTTTGTGGGATGGCAACACAGCCTTTTGGTGCATCAGCTGCTCCTCCCAGTTTCGTGTCATTGGCAAACTTGCTGAGGGTACACTCTGTCCCCTCATCCAGGTAACTGATGAATATGTTGAAAGATTGAGTAATGGAGTTGAGTAATCCTCTCAGGTTTTGTTAATATGAGGTTGTAAATATGTAACTGGCACGGTCATGGAGACTGATCTTTTAAATTACACTGTTGTACTCAGTGATGATTTTCTGATTGCGCTTTATTATGTTAGTGTGAACAGCTTTTAGGCTGTGAGTAGCTGTGCTGAAGCTGAGAACCTGCTTATAAGAACTCTGTACATTTTTAGTGTTGGGACAACAATAGGAAGCAAGTGTCTTAGCATGCTAAGACAAAGAGTTTGTGCATTTAGCCTTGCTTTTGCAATGTAAGACTGCCATGTAACTTCCATAAAAAGTCAATTAGCCTGCCCTAGGGGAAGAAGGTATGAAGAGGAAGGATTACTCAATACGGTAGAAGATAATTCTGAATGCTTGCTTGTCCAGAAACTAGATTATCATTTAAACTCTCTGCTTAAGACAAATTTTAAATAGTAAAGCCATCTATGCAAGTACTGTATGTTTGTGTCCTTTCTGCTACTAAAAAGATACAAGGTCTTTATATGAAAGTGAAAAGAAGAAAGTTCTGGTAGGGACTGTTCTGTATTGAGGTTTCCCCTTATGTTAAAAACCTTAACATTGATGAATATTACTTTTTTTTTTGTTACATTCTTTCCACATAGCACAGGGTCCCTGGACTGAGTTCTCAGTCAGTGTGCATGTACCTGAACTCTTGCTCTGAATTCTTTCCCCTTCTGGACTCGTGTAAATTGCTGTCACTGCATGCTGCAGTAATTAATACATCTGAGGTATTGTGAGGCTTGGAAGTGTGCATGATGATCTGTGCAGAACAGCATAAAAAGCAATAATTTATTTTGTCTGTCTTCTCTGCCACCTCAGAATTCAGCTGTGGGTACCCAGGAACCAGATTAGGATCAGGCTCTTATTTACTCCACATTTGGGGTGGTATTTTCTTATATCACTGCAAAAGCAAATGGTTCTGACACATAAAGAAGGGGATGAGAAAGAAGAATCAAAGTATCTATGAATATGAAGACAATGTAGTTATTAAAGGGCTTAGGTAAAATACTGTGTCAAATTACAGACAATAGCAGCTACTTAGCAATGTGCTCTCTGCCATCTATTTTTAAAACTTATGCTTAGGCACCTGGCTAGCCAGGCTGTTGCATGTCAGCGTGTAGCCATATAAATTTCCTGGCTATTTTTATAATGAACGTAGTGCAGAGAATCTAAGAGTTGTAGCTATAATGAAGAATTGTGACCCTGCAAGGTATGACAGAAAAATGATAGAATAACAATGTAGGATGTAACAGCTTAGCTTTCCTATGTTAAGCTAATAAAAAAAGGTATTTTTTCTTTCAAGAACATAATTTTAGTGTAAGCCTCTATTTAATGTTCATGCTTCACATATTAAAAATGAGTTTCAATTTGCCTTTCTGCTGTTTGATGAGAACAGATGTTATTTTCTCCTAGGTCCTCAACACCTGGAACAGGCAAAATTCTCCAAGCTCATTCAATTATCAACCAACAAGCAGGGCTTATTCAAGCAATTTACCTACAAGGGCCAATTCAACACAAGGTGGAAGAAAAAAATACCCTTTTCACTGAATTTAAAATAAACTCAAGAGAAATCCTACTCATTTCATCAGAATGAGTAACTGTGTTTTTTAAATTAAAAAAAAGGGAAGTTTATCAATTCATACTCATGCCCTTCTTCAGGACATGGTGTGTGTAGAACCCAGTTTACTCAAGTATAAACTGTAAGTTTTCTTTGCTTCTTGTTTATTTTCCTCTTTAAAAGCTCTCTCTTTGTAGGGTGTTTCTTCTTGCTGCACACCTGTATAAATACCATACTTGAGTCATTCCTGGCTTACACTAGAGAACAGTGTAAGCAGCAAGATAGGAATTAGCCCCCTTGAGGTAAACTTATGGGGTATTCAACAGCTCAGGCTTAGCTTTAATGCAGTTGGCACAACCCATTCTGTCCTGCTGTCTCTGGAACCATGTCACTTCAAACACTGTGAGTAACATCAGAGAGTAGGCAGCCCTGGATGGAGAAACTTGCACATTTGAATGTCCAGTTTACACTTCATAAGGAGAAGCTGGATATTTTCTTTAAGCCATCAAATGGAAGTATTGATCACAATATCTACCTTTAGGTAAACTGAGACCTGAGTGTGGTGTTTTGGCCACGTAACTTTTTTTCTAGCACTATATGGGATATCTGTTTTCAGGATATCTCATGTCTAGCAGTGTTTGTCACAACTTGCTGCAGCAACTCCAAAACAAAAAAAAATACCTAAAATGGATGAACTTGAGGTATAAGTGTGGTTACAGTCAAACAATTAGAATTTGAATGAAGATGTAAATGGTTTGAAACACTGCAGCAGTGCTGTGTGGCAGGGTGCTGGTCACTTCTGCCAAACTGACTTCGTGCTGGTGTCTTCTTCTAAGTAACAAGTGATAGGATGAAAGGGAATGGCCTCAAGTTGCAGCAAGGGAGGTTTAGATGGGATACTAGAAAACATTTATTTACTTAAAGAGTAGTGAAACTTTGGAACAGGCTGCCTAGGGAAGTCGTGGAGTCTCCTTCCCTGAAGGTGATTGAAAAGCACGTAGATGTGGCACTTTGGGACATGGTTGTTTGGATTGTGCTGATGGTTGAACTGGATGATATTTGAGGTCTTTTTCAACCTTGATGATTCTAGTCTATGAAGTTGGTGGGTGTCAGCAGGCTAGTTAGTGCACAAGTTAGCTGGACAGTGTCCTTCTGCCTCAGTAGTGGTTAATCCACGTTTCTCTAGAGCACAAGGACTGACAGTTGTACTAAATGTTGCTGCTTTCTAGGACAAATTCAGATCTTGTGTCAGCAGTATGTTATAATTCCAGTGTGTCAGTGGACGTGTGTCTGCCTGTGGGCACTTCACATTCAATGCTTGTTTATTTGCTGACATCAGATAGAATATTTTAATCTTGGATTTAAAAGTTGTACTATATTGCAGTGCTACATAGCTATTCCTATTAAGAGAACTAGAGATGAAAGACCAACTAATACATATTCTGAGGAATTGACACAGTAAGATTTGGTTATTATGTAATTGCTTAAAATAATTACCGGTAATATTGGCATTAAAAGGAGTAATTAAATACCTGCTGGGCTATCTCATAACCGTTCTATGTTTTACTTCTGAATTAATAAGAAAACAATGCTTCATTCACAAGCGTATGCTTCTAATAACTTTGGAACTTAGCAGTCAAATTGATGGGAATCAGAGGTAAAAGATCTTGTAAATCATTATATCCATATAAATCTCCCACAAGTAACAGAGGGAGACTCTGTAGAAACTCTTCTTGTGCCAGCTGCAAAGCTCCATTTTACTAAATATTTGCCATCAGAAAATGTGCTTGGAAAAAAACCACCTGCCTGCCCCCAGTAGTTTCCTGAATATTGGAAAAATTTCAGAAGAGCTCACATAACCCTAGAATTGAGTCCAAAGAAAAAGTGGCATTATAAGTTTTTGTACTCAGTGATCTGATTTATTTAATTGTGTCCTTCTTGAAAAGAATTCCTGTGCAGAAAAGGGACAGGTCATTCTCCTAATATGACTGCAACTTCCTGGTGCGTAATGCAGCAGATAGTTTTCTTATCAGCTAAACTGATTTCTGATTGCAGATGGCCAAAAAACTGGGACACGGCAAAATTAGCAGCAGTATTAATAAATGAGATGGAAAGTGTGCTTTTCTATCTTCATTTATTGCGCAGAACATCTTCTGAGCTGACAGTCCATTCTCCTCAGCTACCAGGATTTCCTTTCCAAGGAAGGAAATCATGTCATCTTTTAAAGGTCATGACTAGGAAGCACAGTGGTTGTTGGGATGTGGCATCTCTGGGAGTGGGACTATGAAACATTAAACTGGTTCTCCACCACACTAGTCTTAGTTTCAGGACCCCAGTGGCCCATTTGCAAGGATGAGAGTGTAAAAATAAGTGAAATCTAGGTGGGAAATTGCCAAGCCGCAAATGCATACTTGCAGAGTGTTGGAGTATCAGTCAGTGCAAAGGGGTGTGTTTTTGAAAGGTATCAGGCTTAACTGTTACAAGCTTAGAAATGTCAAAATGTATATTATTTCTATGGATTTATTACCTTCAAATCACTAGCTGACTGCCATAAACCTATTGCCAAAGAATCTCCTGGGATGGCCGGGCCCAGAGAGTGGTAGTGAATGGTGTTAAATCCAGCTGGGGGCCAGTTACAAGTGGGGTTCCCCAGGGCTCAGTGCTGGGTCCAGCCCTGTTCAATGTCTTCATCAATGACCTGGATGAAGGCATTGAGTGCACCCTTAGCAAGTTTGCAGATGACACTAAGCTGGGTGGAAGTGTCGATCTGCTGGAGGGTAGGAAGGCCCTGCAAAGGGATCTGG
>WAAB01020197.1:38279-71349 GCA_013389865.1 Piaya cayana
GAGAGGAGGGAGCTGGCCTCTTCTTCCAAGTGACAGGGGACAGGACAAGGGGGAATGGCCTCAAGCTCCGCCAGGGGAGGTTTAGGTTGGAGATTAGGAAGAAGTTTTTTACGGAAAGGGTCATTAGGCACTGGAATATGCTGCCCAGGGAGGTGGTTGATTCACCTTCCCTGGAGGTGTTTAAGGCACGGGTAGACGAGGTGCTAAGGGACATGGTTTAGTGTTTGATAGGAATGGTTGGACTCGATGATCCAGTGGGTCTCTTCTAGCCTGGTGATTCTGTGATTCTATGATTTATAGTCATACTGGTTATCTTTAGTGTACATGTTGATACGTATGCTTACAGTCTGGAGGGAGGGTGGTTTTCTGAGTAGTAAGGAAGACATATAAAATGGCAATAATCATTCTATGCAGAATCTGTTGTGAAGCCCTCATGAATGTGTGAGTACGTATTATGTATAATAGTTATGTAGAAACATACATTTAACAGGTGTGAAGCTTCAAAAGACCTAGTTTTGGGAAAAACCTTCAGATACATAGAATCAAAGAGCCATAGAATGGTTTGGGTTGGAAGGGACTTTAAAGATAATTTAGTTCCAATCCCCTTGCCATGGGTAGGGACACATCCCACTAGATCAGGCTGCCCAAGGCCCCATCAACCCGGCCTTGAACACATCCAGGGATGGGGCATCTACAACTTCCCTTGGCAACCTGTTCCAGTGCCTCAGCACCCTCATTGTAAAGAATCTTCTCCTTGTGTCTAATCTAAACCTTCCCCCTTCCAATTTATAGCTATTCCTCCTCATCCTATCAATACATGCCCTCGTAAAAACCTTTCTTGTAGGTGTTCTTTGTGTACTGGAAGGCTGCTTGCTATAAGGTCTCCTGGGAGCCTTCTCTTATCCAGGCTGAACAGCTCCAACTCTCTCAACATGTCCTCATAGCAGAAGTGCTCCAGCCCTCTGATCATCTTTGTAGCCCTCCTAAGAACCTGTTCTAACAGTTCCTTCTCCTTCTTATCTTGGGAATTCCGGAACTGGACACGGCACTCCAGACAGGGTCTCACATGAGTAGAGAGATGCAGAATCACCTCCCTCACTTTGTTGGCCATGCTTTTGATGCAGCCCAGGATATGGATGACCTTCTGGGCTGCAAGTGCATGTTGCTGGCTAATGTTGAGCTCCTCATCAATCAGTACCCTCAAGTCTTTGTACGGCTGCTCTCAATCATGTTGTCTCCTATCCTGTATTGAAACCATGGATCGCCTTGATCCAGTGTAGAACCTTGCACTTGGCCTCTTTGAACCCCATGAAGTTCCTACAGGCCCACTTCTCCACCCTGTCCAGGTCCCTCCGAATGGTGTTACATCCTTCCAGTGTCACAACTACACCACTCAGCCTGGTGTCGTCTGCAGACTTGCTGAGGGTGCACTTGATCTTGCTGTCTATATCCATTAACCAGCATTTGTCCCAGTACAGACCCCTGAAGGATGCCACTTGTCATAGATCTAGACAGTAGCTTTTGACTACTACTCTCTGAATGTGAACATCAAACCAGTTTCTTATTCACTGAACAGTCCACCCATCATCTCCAAATGTCTCTAATATAGAGAGAAGGGTGTTGTGGGGGGCTGTGTCAGAGACTTTACAGAAGTCTAGATAGATCGCATCCATTGCATACATTGTTCAGTGTCTGCAGAATACTTTATAAAGGATTTGTTTTGCTGTAGGATGTGTGGATATATCACTTCAGAAGGCAGAGCATCTACTCTCACAATTAATTACGTTTCTTTGTGGTTGTAAAGTTTTATATTCTCTAAAGGCAACAATGCTATAAAGATTTTCCATGTTTGAATTCATGGAGAGTGATTTCTTTCATCATATGAAGATTTTTCCTGTTTGCTTATGACGTACAATACCCTACTATAATGAATTAGCATTATAACAGCTGAGTATGGAATTAGGGCATTCTTGAGAACACTACTTGACCGCTTAAGGTTAGTGAGTTGATTTTTATGTAATCACATGCTGTTCTACAGGAACCTGAACTTGAGAATAGATCTTCAGTAACATTCTTAGCTACCACTGGGCAGAGAGAAGGTAAGAATGTCAAAAAGACTTGGTGATGGCTAAGCTGTATTTAGAAGTTTGATGTACTATTCCCTGACACCTGTGTTTTCTAATTATTCTTAAATTAAGGTCAGCTTTATAGGGCATAAACATATTTTCAGTGTAGTCAACACTGTCTTCAGTCTGTACATTAAGGTGCAAATGCAGGTCCCTGGATTGATCTGGAGGGAAACGCAGAAAGCTGTTCCAGATTTCAGTTTGCATCTCCACAGCCATTAGAGCAACATCGTTATTGCTAATAGAGTGATCAGCTACAGGAAGAATGAGTGTCTGGTGAAAGCCTGCCACTTGGAATAGCTGGGATTTGGATTAATTCTTTCAATTAATGGGCCTACTTCCTTTTGATATTAGTGGTGGTTCTTCTGCCAGCAGGTGGAGATAATTTTTCTGCCATTCAGGCACAGGTGTCACTTTGGCTTGCTGAGCTGATTAATATTCCTAAACAAAAGCTTCAGTGTTTACTGTTCTAGAAGGAGGCTTGTCAAATCCAATCAGTCATTATATTTATGTGGCAAATTCTGTTTGGGATACATTGTAATCAGCTTGTGCATGAATATTTTTATGAAACAATAGAAACTTGACGCTGTTTGGGGCCTTCTGCAATGAACAGAACTGCTAAAAGAATGTTTGCAACAGGAAGATAAGCATTGTTACATTTTTAATAAGTTTTTTTTCTTCTTCAGTAATGGAAATCCTTTTTTTCCTTGTTAATAATCTTCTTTGTCAGAGGACATATTTATCTACTTTTGCTTATGGTCAAATTGTGTGCTAACTGGTTTGGTAAAATGCCAATTTGCCTCGTAACAATTTTGTGTTTTACATATAGGCATGGGGACTGGGCTCCTTCTGTTGTTCTTGTCTGTCACAAGGGTGAATGAAGTTCCTTTTCTTGCTTTGCTTTTGATACTCGTGTATTACTACCTTTTCCTTTTTAAATGGTAAATAAGAAATAAGGGGTGTGCAAGATAAGTGAGGTTTGTGGGTTTTCTTTTTTATGAGCACCTTGTTATCATATAGGGCTAGTTTTATTCTACTTTTTTGAATTTGTGTGCTATTTCAAGGTGATTAAGCAGGCTCATTTGCAGGGTAGTGTTACCATGTCCTGTTTAGGAAAAAAAACATTGTGAAGTCCTGTACACCAAGAGAAACTCTGATAGTCCGTTGTTTCAAGTGCTGTCAACTCTGCTACTTTATATTATGTTGGGAAAATTTCAGCTAACAAGCTTTTGCATAGTTGGGAATTGTCTTGACAATGATTGAAACTTCTAAAAATCTTATTTCATTTGCTGACTACCCTGGTTACTTAGTAAAGCATAAACTTTCTGTGATTTCCTGTAATTTAATTAAGTGCTATAACCAAGGTTTTGTATCTTTTTAGGGAACTTCCTCAAATGTAGTCTGAAAAATAACTCTAAAGGCAACAATGCTATTAATAACTGTAATGGGAGTATGCATGAAAGAGAATTCCTGTTCTTTAGGGCAAGCTGATACTTACAACAGTAAAATACAGTTTATTTTGTGCATTAGGAAGCATTGCCTAGCAATTTACTGACAGAAGGCAATTGTTTTTCTTTTAAAAATTAATTTTCATGAAATTCTTTAAATGTAGATCACCAAAAAACCACCAACAAATCAAACCCTTAAATCTTAGACTAGAGGAACAATAAATAAATATGTGGTAGGTAACTACGGGAATATTTTGGAAATGGCTCTAGGCTTTGAATATAGCTCTGTGAGGAACTACAGTTTAAAAAGTCTTAAGGTTCTTATTAATTTGATATAGTTGTGACTGATATGAGGAGTGTAAGTAGAAATTCTTTTGTGTGAATACATAGCATCTGAAGGCCAAGTTTGGCAATTTTTCAGAGAATGTTTGACCTTAATGTGTATTATTGATTGGATTTTCAACCCAGAAATGCTATTTAATTATTAATGTGTCTTTCCAGGATTCTCCAATTTCTAACATGTGCTTGAATGCAACAACGCTTTCCTTCCTCTCACTGACTCTGAAATCCCTGAAACGATAACCCTTATGCCTTCGACTGACTAAGATAGTGTTTACTTCAAAATGTGGTGTAACTTATAGAAGAGCTGGGTTGCTGTTTGCTCTATTAATATCTTAATTCCATTAAGCTCGTGCTAATGACTTTGGTTCCTTGAACACTTCTAATGGAATGATTCAAGCTATTGATTTTTCGTCTGGCTTTGTTATATGCCTTAAGGTACAAACAAAGTCAGGGGTGTCAATTCTTTTTCTATGGATTTACTCCAGAATTACTTCTGTACAGTTCAGAGTAAGTATTTCAGGTCAAAGGAACCCCCAAATGGGTTTTACTGAGAAGGGAATTTAATTAATGGAAATTCTCATTCTGTACATCCATTTCGTCTTCCATGCACAGAGTATTTTTTAATGACTCTCCAGAATATATGCATCCAAGATTTGCATGTTTGATCTTTCTGATCTGGAAAATGTATGCAGCATGAAATTAACCTCCTGTCATATACAATTTCCTACTAGAAGGTACTTATTTCAATTTATTTTCCATTTTTTTGGACCTGGAAGTCTTCCAGACAAAATATTTTCTTTTCAGAGTTGCATAGTGCTTTGCTCTTCCATTAGTCATGGTGACTCTTGCAGTCCTATTGACTTGGGCAGTAAAGTAGGAGTCAGCATGAGTGAGACTGATCTAATCTGCTGCACTGTGCATTTTACTATAATATAAAGTAATTCCACTTTGACACTGTTGTTTTTCCAGACCAGTCTGTAGCCTGTTCATCGAGTAATTTTTTGAAAGGTGTGGCTAGAGCAGTCACTAGGGTTTTATGAATACTGAAAAGCCTAGGTGACTTATTCTGTATATTCCAGATTATTGTGAACATGTAAGTTTTCCTTTCTCAGTCATGCAAAAATAAGAAAATTAATGTGCATGCAGAACATACTTAAAATTTATTAGGACAGTGGAATTGATGAGTTTAACTTGTTCCTGTACTACATATGGTGGAGAGAGCAAATGTTAGTCATTAGTCTTGGGGAAAATGCATTTATTCTCTTACAGAGAAATCCAAGGCAAACTTTGAAAATGTTTTTATAAAATAACCATCTTGAGAGAGATTGCCAGTGCAACTTCTCTACATCTTTATTTACTTGTGCAGCTGAGAGGAAGAAGGAAAGAAAAATATCCACACCCAATGGATAAAAACACAAATAGGAGCTTGCTTTCTTCCAAATACACCTACTGAATCAAGTCAGTAGTCTTACTGTGATATCTTCCAGAATTTTGCGTGAGGCTTTTAGGTCAATCACAACTTAAGAGGAAGAAACCCATCTCACTCTAAATTTACCAACTTAGAAAAGAGTCTGTCCCCTCCCTTCTTTGACTTGATGCAGGCTAGAATGTATTTTAAAATGTGTGCTTAGGCTGGAGATGAATTTTAATTTCAGTTTCTTCTGCCTTGAATGCATGGTAGAGTCATTATTTGTAGCCTGGGAACTATATGTGGAGTAGTTTTCAGAGTGTGGCGTGCATCTAATGTTTATCACTTTTATTGCTGGTTTGTATTAAGTTCACCACAGTTTACTGTTCTAGGCTGATGTTGAAATAAGCTTATCAGTAAGAAAATTGCGTGATTCTCTCCGATTCTCTATTGCATGGTGTTGTCCAGTCAGAGAAAAAAGGAAGATGAGCAAATCCTAGTTCTGTAGAGGGTTTTCAGTTTCTCTGTAGTCTCTTGCTTTTCTTCCTGAAAGCTTCTGTGAAACTGAAGCCTACCAAAAGTACAAAGTCTGTAGTAAAACTCTAATGACAATTAAATGTACTTGGGACATTTGTGAATTCCTTGAAAAAAACGTACTGAATGTTATCCTAAATGGTTGAATTTTGCTCAGATGCTTAGAAGATGGGAAAGATCATGGAAATGACAAAAACTCATTTCTTGTCTGGAAAAAAAAAAAGAAACCCCAAGAAGGTATAGGGTATACTTAACTGCTTCATAATCATTCTAATATAGCTTTGGTTAGCAATTTGGGTGACTTTGGGTCTCCCTAACATTTAACTTGTTTGTTTATCTTGAGTAATCTTGTGTGATAACTTAAAAATTATGTTAAATCATGGCTTTAGAGGAACCCTTAGATTTCTCCATTAAAACGCCTGGGTCTCTCTACAAACTGGAGACGGAAGATTCATAACCCACATGTAGATGCCTACTGCGAAAGGAGCTTAAGATGTGTGTAGGTATCTACTTTGTAAGTGCTTACAGTTAGATGAATTGAACTTTGCTTTAAAGGTTTGTCAGTCTGAATCTCTTGAAATCAGTAGAGCTAATTACATGAGGGAGGTTGGCCAGTTTTAAGCTATGTCTTCTAGCAAGTAAATGAGGCTTATTTTTTCTTCTCTGTATGAGCTAACCAGTATTTTGTTGTTTATGTTAGATGTTAGCTCTTATTATGAGGTGCTGTAGCCTTTTCAGATTGGCTTGACCAGCCGTATATAAGCTGTATTGTTGAAATAAATACAGTCCTGAGATGTTTATCTCAGTATTTTAGCATGAATATTGTTGTCTGCTGTAGACTGACAGTATATATAAATCCATTGAAATAATGGCTCTGTGATCTAGCTTCATCTATACTGTTTTCCTTTTTCACTGGTAATTAACTATCTCGATTGTATTGAGCCTTTTACTTGAGATACTAAGGCTCATTATACAGACCCCTCTTAAACTTTAGCCTTAGGACATGTTATACACAGCTGTAGGAGTTCTGCAGAATGTGTACCAGAAAATAATACGTAAGACAGGATACTGGTAAGCAAACAAAATATTTCTGTGCAGATTGGAGATATTAATTTATATCATAGAACTACTTCAGGAAGTGATTTCTGTTGTCATTTGGGAATTTTGAGTGACAAGCTGTTATGAGTGCTAAAAAAAATTTATAATAATGCTTCAGTTCTAGCTTTTACCTTCAGGCTACTGGTTCTGCTGGGTACTGGGAATATTAAATTGGGTTCATTATTTTGTGCAGATCTCTATGATGGGTGCTGAAATGATGCACAGTGCAAGTGGCACAAATTCTCACTTCTTTCTCTCCCCACCCCCCTTCTTTAGTCTTGAATCCTAAAACTGTCTTGGTGATATTTGGCATGTGATTTATGTAAAAATAGATGCATAGAGCTCAATGGTGGGTATTATCCTTTGAAAACTGAAGAGCTTTCAGGTAAGGTGTTAGAGTAACAGTTTGACAACTCCCAGCTTGGTGCAAGAGATGAGGTGGTGGTGGATTAGCTGGAGTATTCCAGTAATGTCAGGGTCAACTCAGCATGTTCTGTTACAAGCTTGCAGTTAGGTTACAGCTGAGCTTCAAAAAAATCTTAATGTAATAAAGAACTAGTCACGAACAGGAGGAATTAGTTGTATTTTGTCTGTATTTTGGAAGTTACTAGGAATAGGAGGTCTTTCAGGGACAGAGGGCAAGGGGTATCTTGTCCTGCTGGGCAGCCACGATGTGGGCTTCTGATTTGTAGCTTGGAGCTGATGTGCACTTCCCTTACCAAGGGGATGGTTTCTGCTGGTGAAGGGTGACTGTATGAAGTTACCATGTTGTCCCTTCTCTGACAGTGTAGGAAAAGTGGAAATGCAAAGCACAAGGGAAGTGGGACCCTTGAGTTCAGTGGGAGGCAGATTTTGGCTGTTATGGGTACGCTGGGTGCAGTTTGGGTGGTTGCCATCATCTGTTTATACAACAGAAAATGGGAGTCACATGCTCTGAAAACAACTTAATTAGACTTGAGTCTCTAGGGCTGCTGATTTAGTTTTTTTTCACAAAAACTAAGCGATTTATTTATTCCATTAAAAATGATAGCAAGAGAAAGAATTGAAGTGGAAGGAAGAAGAAAGGATTTAAATGATGCCACTTTTAAGAGATTTGTAATGTAAAGATTATAGAATTTTTTTTTTAGGCTTTATTTTAAGTCCAAAATGGGATAAGAAGGTTGAAGTATCCACTGTTTTGCAGATAACTGGGTGTAAATCAGTCTGCCTTTTTAATCATTAGGATTTTATGTAAGTCATCTTGATGGTTGTAAATTGAAGGCTTAACTGGATCAGGCCTCGTTCTTGTCATTCAGAAATCATACCCTAAAGTGCCTGCTGCTCCCAGAGAATTTAGGCTTTGCCCATGGCTTGCAGTGCAGTGATGATAGGACACGTGGGCTGGTTGTGTATCTGTGATATCTAAGGAGAGTGGCCGTGCTGCTGTACATGTGCGTGGACCAACCAGACCACCTCCTCGGCAAGCTCCTCTGCTAATGGGGACCATCACTGCCTCTGGAGATCCAGCCTTGCCCAGTGCCATGCCAGCAGACCAGCCTGCTCACAGCTAGTTTGCTCTTCTCTCGTGCTGGGTTTTAAATGCTCCTTTAAAATTGATGCAATCCAAGAAAGTTGTTGCCAGTAGTTACAGTGCTAACTTGAAATTTAGAAAATCTGGGTTTAAATAAATTCTGAAGGTGTATATATATATTTAAACTGCAAATAAAACAATCTAATGAGCTGGACTGAGTAATGACAAGATGAATATCAAAAGTGCTTTGGAATAGCATAACATGTGTAGTTGTCAAGTGGTTGTCACAAATTGTTACCTGCCTTGACAATGTCAGATTACAGCTTTTGATGTGCTTATGACAGAAGAGAGGGTGAAAGTCACGCTGGTCTCACCTCAGTGCCTTTTTATTAAATATTTATCTTTTATGCAGTTCCCTTTTATAGTTTTTCTGTCAGATTAATTTTGTTCAGTATATTTATTTAATTCTAGATTGGCTCTGTATAAAATGGGAAGACTGAAAGTGGAAAAAAAAGGAAAGCAAGCAAGCAAACACACAGAAAGAAACAAGATTCTTGCACATTGTAGACCTTGAAGTAAGGTGGACACATATTTGAGGTACTGGACTAATTAAATCTGATTGGTTCCATCCACTGAACTGTGCCTGTATACTAACAGTTAATGTTAAACTGTTGCTGCTTATTATATAACATTAACTAATTAGGGGAGGTTAAACTATTGGGGGGGGGGGAGAAACAAACTATGGTATGTTAACTCATAAAGGAGTTTTTTCTAGTTGAAACATTCACTTAATATTTAGTAAGAATAATTAGTTTATGGACATCACAGAGTGAATTAATCCAAATTAATTTTAAGACTCTTCTATGAGCTTTTTATATGTGGCCACAGCACAGATCATAATCCAGAGGTTGCTGCCAAAAATCCCAAAGTTTTGGGAGCATTGCAGTATTTTATTTTTTTTTTTGGCTGGGGGTGTTTGTATGGAGGAATGACACAACTTTTTCAGTACAGAATTAGTCCAGTTTGTGGTGTTTTAAGTGCTATATGCATCAATGAAAAAAAAAAAAGTGGTGAAGGTCACTGGTGTGAATTTAAGACCATCCAAGAAATTGGAAACCAGCCCCATAAAATGCAAATAGTCAGTCTGTTTTTCAGGGGTACATGTGGCATCATAATTTTATTTAAGTTTAGCAATTTTGTTGATTAGGTCAGATTATTAAATTCTTTCTCTTTTATTTGTTGACAATTGAGGCTTCCTGATCACTAGTTTGAAATAAGAGGGAAGAAGTATGTTTGTGGACTAGCTGGGCATCTGTACTTTACTGTGCCACCAAATTTTTTTGTTGTTATTGGCTACTTGTTTCTAGAAAATACAACAAGCTACTGTTTTAGGAATCACAATGGTTAGGAATCAACTATGTTGTTTAAAATGTACTTGTAGTAAGGAACAGTTGTTGAATTTCTTGGTTTGATGGGAATGAAGAAACATAGGCTCTTTCTGAGCTCTGTGTGGAAGGAGGTGGTAGTAAAAGATTTTTAGTCCAGAAACAGGTTACAATCTTTACAAGGGACATTAAGGAAGACTAGCTAGTCTTCACCTGCGTAGCCATACGTGACAGACTTAATTGTCCCTGAATGTGATAGGGGCTTCTGAGAGGATTGTGATACAAATAAGCAATGTGTGTTAAGACAGTAATTCCAGACAGTTTGTGAAAAATCTTGGTGAATTGTCAGATATTGGTAGAAATTTGAAGGCAACAAACTATCTCTGGGAAGACTCACAGACAGTCAACAAACTACCTCTCTATTAATGCTGGCAACTGCAGTGATCTGGGATTTTCCAATGGCTGCTTATCACAGTGGTTTACCTTGTGCCAGCCGTAAAAGTTGTTATTGAAATGAAAGATCTTACAAAGATTCATCATGAGATTTGCAATAACTTTATTGAATTTCTCACCTCAGACAGGCAATAACTGATGTACTGACCTTGTCTCAGGGGATTTTCTGTAGATTGTCTTATACAATTTTTCCCCTCCTTTTGTCCTTCATTCTTCCTTTAAGTCCTGCCAGCCGTCAGTGCATAGAGATATTTATAAATGATATACCCTGGAGATTTTTATCCCAGCAACACCCAAAACCCAAGTATAGATTCTGAGTTGCAAATTGATACAAAATATAATTAATGCCCCTATAGACAAAGTTTTTCTTAAAAAGTTGTGGTTCATGTAGAGTTTTCTTTTGTTTGCTTTCTTCTTGACTGGTGTGTGTTGATATTCACCTCACTGCTATGGTCATAGGTTGGATGTTGGGCAGTGCTAGTTTGAAACCCTTGCCATTTACAGCCACTGACTTAATTAAACAAACAACCCACATTCACCTGCAAGAAGGTATAAATTCTCTAAGAAAATGAGATTTATTTTTATGCTACAGATTTGGCAAACTGAAAAAAACAAAATCATTCTGATTAGTAGAATGGGCTTGGGAAGGAAGTGGCTTCTCTAAGGAAATCATTCAAAACCTGGGAGATGTTAGTGGTTTTATGATATTGATTGCTAATAAAGTTAAGGGGGAAAATTATGACAATATATTTGTGTTTTAAGGGAAGTTCAGATTGTTTGCAAAACGTTGCCATTATTATTGGCACTACACTTCTGGCAGCTAAGACTGCACAAAAATAAAAGCTTATAGTAAAAGAGTTGTCCCCAGTTAATGTCTGCCAATTTTTTGGTATTTTGGAGTGCAAATCAGTTAGATCTCTACATGCTGTGATATCTAGGTTAGTACCTAAAACCCCAGGCTCTTAGTTTAACAACAGAGAGGATTTAACAATGACTGTTTTCTTTGAATCCTGAATTTCCCTTGTATGTGGCCTTCTTAGTCTGGTCTTGCAATTAAAGGGTCACTGTCATCTCTAATGGCAGATGTACAGACAAAGAATGAGAGACTGATGGTTTAGTTTGTGGTTTTAAAGCAGTCTGAATCCCTTTTTAAAAAGTAAGATTGCATATAAATATGAAAAGCATTTTGTATAGCTGGGATGTTATACAACAAAAAATCTAACAAATGCTTCCTGTTGTATGGAATATATTAATATTTTACTTATGGGTATTCAAATAAGAGTTATCTTGATTTCATTAAGCAGTCCGCAATTACAGAAAAAGTGGAATTCCAGGTCAAATGTAGGTGAAGTGATTTGAATTTTAAAATCGGAGAAGAGAGAAATTCAAGGGTGGTGTAAAGTTTGAAGGTGTTGGTATTTTATTATAATTTAAAAAATCTTTAAGCAGTCATCTTGAGATTATCATGGAAACGGTTCTGCACAGTAGCCACTAATGACAAAGCAGCTCTCTGAAAGAGAGTGCCAGTAAGAATTAACTGGAATATTAATTATAAGCCAAATTAAAGTTAGGCAGAATAGGTTTTTTGTAACGTCTGTCCCATCAGTCAGAATTTCCTGTTAGAATCTTAATATTATTGTGATATTGCATAACCTAAACTCTGTGTGGTCCTATGACAAAGTTATGGAAAACCTGCAAATGATCTAAGTGATGCAGAGTTTGATTAAAATGTGGTGGTCCCCCCCCCGAGCTATCAAAAAGAGAAAAAACTTGAACACTTTCAGAATTCAGTTTTGTATAGTCAAAATTGACTAGTACAGAGGGTGGCCCAGGAAACAGATGAGTTCATTGGGATTTAACTTTGTAAGAAGTGTTCTGAGAAATGTGCAAACGTGGTGAATATCAGAGCACAGGTAATCCAGAAGAAGTAAATTCTAACTCAGGCAGAGGTTGTTTGAATATTAAAAAGACCTTGGCTGAACTCAGCATTGCCATATTTAGATGTGTTAGAGGTACAGTCTTGAACCTGCAGATAAGAGTCTGCAGTTGTTGCAGGTTCTATGGGATCAAGTTATGCTGTGTGGGTCTCAGGCTTCAGCAAAGTCACCCAAGCTCATGGTGCCTGGAGCTGACTTCTGGAAGTTTTCTCCTGTGGAAGAGCTGCTTTTTCTTCATGACCTCTGACTCCCCCCCCGCTCTCTCTCTGTTCATGTTTTGTAGGAAGTGCTTGATGTGTTCGGTCTTCAGTTGCCTAAGCTGGCTATGCTATTGGCATGTTGTCTGTACTGTCCCAGTATTTCCACTTTCAAATGTGGGAATTAGGTTGTCCAGTGCTTTTTCTGGTGGGCAAGCTTAGAGTAAAAATGTTTGCATTGTGCTTTGTGCTTAACAGCTGTGAAAGGGTGATGGTGTTCTAGAATTAATCAACACAATTATTTCAGTGTACTGTATTGGTAGACTGGGTTTTGAATGATATGTATTTTTTCATTTCTGCTATTTTGGGTTGAGAATCCCTTCGTGTCACATGCATACATTGAATTCAGGCAAGGCAGACAAGACACTCAAATCATGTTGGCATTGTCAGGCAGAGGATGAGACCTGCTTGTGTGTTATTCAAAACAAATTAGGCATATAGGTGTACATATATTTTAGTATGAATTGATGAAAAATGTTATATTGCCTGGAGTGGCAGGTTTGTGAATGAGGGCCATTCTTTGAATTGACTAGCATTGCTAGGTCAGGATGGAGGAGTGGGGAGTTGCTCCTTCACAGCTTTTTGACAGCATCAGTTGGGACTCTTCTGGAAGTGGCCCAGCCTGGTGGGCAAATGGGACTGTGATGTGACAGTCTCTCCCTGATGCAACTCTTGAGTAGAGAGCATCAAGGCTGTTCTTCCTGCCTCGGACTTCAAATAGTTAGGATTCAAACCCTCAAGGCTGGAGCTCTTCTCAGTGGGAGATTTGTCAGCTGCAATCTAGCTTCAAATCTTACTATAACAAAAGTAAGCTCTGAGTCTCAGGAAAAGATCCTGCAAGTAGAGCATGCATCTTCCTGGTCTTAGGGGGCAGAACAGGAATGGTAATTTGTAAAAAATCTGCAGTGAACAGGAAGTGTAGCAGGCCACTCTTACTGCATGTAACACCATGTTTTCCACGTGAAAAAATACTTTGTTTTAATGCTCCCTTAATATGGTCAGAATAATCTTTTAAAATAAGGACAATTAAAAGAATTAGGACTAGAAAAACTGTTGCATTGCAGCAGTTTTTCCTTGGACTAAATACTGCTTTACTTCACAGGAGTAGCTGCCGACAGCTGTAGTGCCGAACATTTTAGTGATTCTTCATTCAAATTTATTTGACTTTTATATTCAGTGAAAAGTACCCATTTCAGCGTTACAATTCATCTTTCAGTCTGGGGTGAAAACAAATCTCATAAATCAAGCATTTCCAGTAGTTTTACCAAATGTGTTATATAGTGTCAAGGTCTTCAGTTAATTTTGTAAGTATAAACAGTGTTTACAGCACAAAGAGTTAAGCTGTGAACCATGTATCGCAGCTATTGATACCAACCCCACGGTATGGAGGGAAGACAGATGCAGCTTAGTTGAAAAAGCTGCTGAATGTTTGGAAGAAGTTTAACCTGTAAGTTTCTGGGATTTGGGGTTTGATTTCTTCCTGTAGGTCATACTAACAAACTGCAGGTTTTGACTTAGAGAAATAAGGAAAGATTTTATGAAAAATATCTTCTGTAGGCAGTAGCACAGAGGCCCAGAACAATTGTTTAAAACAATGATGACTCGGATGAAAGATGATACCTTTATCTGGTGGTTGTAAGTTACAAGAGAGTGCATATTAGAGTTTGCCAGCGCTAGGAAGACTTGTTTAATTTGTGTTCAACCAGAAATCAATTTCACAGATTCGGATTGCTAAAGAAAGTGCTAATTCAGCGTTATTCATCAAAAATGTGTACTGTACCATTTATTTGGGCCTCTCTTTGAATTTACTGAGAAATTAGACACACCTCTTGAGGGAAAATTAAATATAAGATTGAAAAGACTGTGTGGTTCATTTTATGTAACTGGAATTCATTTAAGGCTTTTCATTTGTGCAGGCAGGTCTGGTAGAGGTGTACCTTCTTTGCAGGGCATTACAACTTAGAATAGTGCCTGTTAAATCATTGAGATTTCTGCTTCTTACAAATGAACACGTTTGGGTTTTCAACAGAGAACTGTGGTTTTCTTTGCGCAGGTTTTTCTACTGCATGGTCTTTGTACTCTGCTCAAATTTCCTTTTAAAGTTTTTCACTTATATTGAATTTCATTCATTAAGATTTTTTTTTTTTCAAGACTGTCAAAGCTGCTTATTTGCTAGGGTTAAAAGAAAATGTGCAGTGTTGAAAATACAGATATATACACTTGAAATGAAGCATTAAATCCTACATAAAACAAAATAATATTGGAAATTGTAGCTTGGTGAAGGGTAGAGGAATAACACTTTAAAAAACAGTATAGTTCCACTATTTATGGAGAATGTCGTTAACAGCAAAGAAAATGTGATTCTGTGAAAAACTCCGCCTAAGAAGGTGATAGCAACAGCAGTTTTAATAGAAGGGTGTATTAAAGCACTTGCTTTTAAACGGTTGATCAGTAGCTTCCACAGGAAACTAAAAATGTATGTAAATAAAGTTAAATTGAATAGAAGAGGTTTATTGGACGATTATGATCTGCATGGTGCATTTTATGCTTCTCTGCTGTCAGTCAGCACGGGCAGAGGTCAGATTATTAACTACGGGTACTTAGACTTCCCTTACAGTCTCTGTCTATTTCTAGTGGGAAAGTGACTTTTGCTCTATTCATTCCTATATTGTGCCTGGAAAATCAGAGACGCCTTTGGTTTAGTAAACATGAGATGGCTGGATGATAAATGGGCTTGATGATTTGAAAAAGTGCTGGTTTAGGATTTTGGAGTAAGACTGGTGGTAATGTGATTATGGATTTTATTTATTTATTTATTTATTTATTTTTCCATTGGAGGTCTACCTAACAAGAAACATCTTCCTTGTATTGCTAATATTGAGTTGAGTTCCAGTGATTGTCTTGTTGCCTCACAACCAATAGTATAATTCAAAGTGTACTGAAAGAATGAAAATAATCCTTCTGTGTAGTTCGATGAGTGCTGAAACAGATTTTAAGATGTCACTTCTACCGCTCACTTTGGGTTTTGTTAATTATCAGCAAGATATATGTTTAAGTTCTTTGATGGAAAATCATAATTAGAAAGTAAGTTGTGAAGTTGTATAGCAATGCAATTTATGAATCAAATCTATAAAACCAGGGTCTTCCAGATTGACATGGCATAGTTCTGGCGTACTTTGAGGCAAATCAAGGTTCTGACTTCTGGAGGTGCTTGGTTGCAACGCTGCCATTTGTGCTGATAGGCAATGTCTCTGATAGTTGCATTGAAACTTCTGCAAGTATTTGCCTGAATTAAAAGGTCACAGGAAGTTACGAGCTGGGACAGAGCTGAGTTCTGATTCTTCCAAAGAGTAGCCCTGTTAAGCAAGGGGGTTGTGAGGCAGTATTTGAGCACATTAAACTCAAGCTGTTATTTGGTCTCCCTTCTGCCTCCTGCACCTACTTGCATTTTCATTTGCCAAGGTGATTGATCATGTTTTAATGCTTAATAGGGTGACTGCTTTATGTAATTAGAACGTCAGACATAGGTTTTTCTAGTGTTTTGAAGTGTGTTAAATATTAGGTAGTCATAAATATATTGCCTCTCATACCTATTAAAATGCATATTTAAATCTTGTACTTGTCCACAGTAATTTGAAAAATAACATAAATATGTGCCTTTCTTAAAAGTATTATAATACTCCCTCTTCTTAATCACTGTTGATATTTGATGCAGTGGTTGTCTTAGTGTAGGCTTCCAATTTCAACGCTGGCTAAAAATAGTGTTTAATATATTATGCTTCAAAGTTGCTATATCAGGAGTGATCTGAGAGCCTGGCTTTTGAAAATGACTAAGTTCCATAAGTTAACAGGGTATTTTTTTTGTTTGTTTTGTTTGGGTTTTTATTTCCATTTAGTAGCCCTTCATTATGTAAATTACTTCACACCACCAGTGAAAGTAAATTGTGGGGGGGAAGGAGTCATCAAAGCAAAATATACTTCACAAGTAGCTAAGATGATCCTTGCAAAGGAATTTGACCTTGTTAATCTTGGGTTACTCCTAGAAGATTTTATTAGGTATTAAATATGCAAGCTTACAGATTGACTGAAGGAACAGTACATAAAAATTAGTGCTACTTCTGGGTAACAAAGCTTTCTTGGTGTCTGTCAGCAGTAAGGGCAGCTGTGCTTGCTATATCATGTTCAGGGTATTCCAAAGACAACAGGGCCTGTAGTTTTGAAGAATGGATTTGGATGCGACAGCTGAAGCAGTAATGGTGCCTGTCTGTCATGGAAGTTACTATGCCTTTAACAGGAGTGGTGGAAGAGAAGATGTATCCAGTCCTGAGAGACTAGGGGCTCTCTGGGAGTAGCAAAGGTTGGGAGAGGGATGTGGAGAACAGCTGGTTCTCCCACCGCTTCAGTCATCTCAGAAATAGTTGTCTGAGTTTTGGCTATGTTCTTCTTTACTGAAACTGCCCAGGTGATGTTAGAAACTTAGACGATGTGGAATTGTGCCCTGTTTTTTAGAGACTCAGTGTCTCTGAAACATGCTTAGCTGTTCAGAGGTGGAGGAGGGGAAAGGAACAATATATGCACATGTACAGCTCTAGCTCTTCTACCCATTTGAGAGATGTGTTTACTCCCGTTATTACGATGTCTGAATGCCTCCTGTGTTTGTGATGTATCTATCCTCACACCGTTCCTCCTGAAAGAGGAAAATGCTCTTCATTGCCATTTTTCTGATAGAGAGCAGAGATGTCGTATGCCTGAGGATGTCTATAAAAGTGCTGCAAATTGAATCCAAGTCTCTGGGCTCTTGGCTTGATACGTTTAATTGCTGTCACATCTCTCCACCTTTGAGCTATCCTGTGTTGTTGTGAAACCGTAATCATGGTGAAGTGGGCTTGTTTTCTATTACTTTCTAAACCTTCTGCATGTACCTGAGCTTTGCTGAAGTACTTAGAGTCAAAGAAATGACTCATGCCAAGGTATGGTATCTGATATTCCATTTTTCCCCTTAGATGTTTTTGAGAACCTAACCTTGAAATTCACATTTTGCACTGAGCTGAGAATTTCTCTTTTGTGAACTTACTAGATTTCAACCAAACTGCAGAATGTCTTTGACTGATAAAATTCCAATTTTCTGGGATGTAACTTGCATCTTTACTTGCTTTATCTTCCCAGTTGTCAACTTAGATTTTTTAAAACTTATTTATACTAAGTCATAACAGTTTTCTTTGGTTGTTTTTTTGGGAAGGTTTTAGCTTGTTACCATCCTGTAAATGGAGAAAGCTTTTGAAAGTGACTCTAATGACTGAGCAGCCAGTCTTCTGCTTGGGTGTGCGAACCTACTTTTATATTATAGAAAGAAAAATATTTCCATAGCAACCTATTAAAAGCACAGAATGTTTTTGCTATTTAGGGTTTCTGCTGCTGTTGTTACATCCTTACAGTGAAGATTTTTGACTGCTGTAACTGAGCCATAATAAATACCTGGTGATAGCACAGCAACATTAGTTTGTTTAATTAGGAGTTTGTACTGCATATGTATACTTGAATAAATGAATTTAAACAGTTACTAATGAAATTAACTCAGGTTTCTGAAACATTAAATTTTAAAATAGCTACCTTTTTTCCCTTCGCATTATCCAGCATTTCTTTTGAGCCCTGGCATACCAGAATCATCAAACTTGCAGAGCAGAAGATGATAAACAATTGAAAGGATGTTAATCATCACTTAAATATGTTCAAACAGCTGGATGAGCTGCTCTATGGTCTCCCAAAGCAGGAATGTGCTTCAGCATTTATTTTCATTAAGGGGTGGATGTGCAGCCACTGTACCTGTTGGAGTGAACCTAAATACTGAGGTTCTGCTTTGGTTACATAAAGTGGTAAAATATTTCCATTCAAGGCAGCCCTCATTAGTCTTGTTTTTCATGGTGTTCCAGGTCATTTACCACAGCAATCATAATGGGTGGGCAGTAATAACTCTGGACTTTTCCATTCAAATGGTATCCTTTGATATGTTGCCAGATTAAATAACGGTGAGCAACAAGATTGCATTTGGCTAGATAAGAAGGATAACAAAACAGTGCTGCTTGTGAGTAGATTCTTGTTTGTGATCCTGTTGGTTAAGGTTCTGATGCAAGATATGAAATGTCCATTGTTTGTTTGATGGGTCTTCAGTTTCATGCCACTCAGCCTCTCTTTTTATGATTTTTTTTCTGTAAAATTATATTATTATTAAAATCTAGTTTTATGTATTTAAATGTCTGTGTCATGGGGGAGCCTGAGAAAATAATTTGGTTTCTAAACACCTTTCTTGAGAAATTCTGCATGTGCTCTGTCTTGTTTCTGACCTGTTACCATACTACCCAATCCTTTGTTCTGTTTTACATCTTTTTACAATATCCCAGATGCAATATCTCTACTTGGACTGAATTTACATCTCTCTGTATCGATAGAGACATGTAGTAGCGTTTGGTTCACGGGTAGACTGGTTCTTAAAGGTCTTTTCCAACATAAATTATTCTGTGATATGGGGGAATAATAAAGAAATGAGAAAAGTACTATGTAATTTCAAGGCTCCATTTATTTTAAGATCCACAGTGCACCCTCAGCAAGTTTGCAGGTGACAAGAGGCTAAGTGGTGCAGTTGCCACACCAGAAGGATGGGATGTCATCCAGAGGGAGCTGGGCAAGGTGGAGAAGTGGGCTTGTGTGAGTCTCATGAGGTTCAACAGGGCAACTGCAGGGTCCTACATCTGGGTCAGGGCAACCTGTGGTTTTAATAAATGTTATTTATTTGGCTTAAATAATTATTTCTTTGTTCATTCAGATATTTTGGTAGCAATAACTAAAATGCATGAATTTTGCCCCAAAGAGCCTTGCAGTTGACCTCTACTGCAAAATTTAGTAGCCTTGCATAAATTTTTAAGGAGATGAGATCTCTCAGAAAAGACTTGATTGAAGAAGGGTGGCCTCACTTAATGTGTTTAAGTAACTGATAAACAAAGAACGTGAGAAGGCAGGGAGTGCTGCACTAATCCTGTTATGGTTATGTGGAGGACTTAGTGATTTACTTCAAATTGTTAAAACTGAATTTTTTAATCAAATATGATTTCACTATTTCTTTAAAAATGCTGCATTTGAGCAAGTTACTCAGTATAACTATAACATGGTATTAATTGTGTTTTTGTACATCTCTAGATATATAGGCTGGTATATTTTGAGATCAATACAGAAAATGCTTACTTGCAATTGCTGAACTCAGCTGTAATGTCACACTGCTGGTATCGACTAAATGAAACCACATTACGTTTGTGGCTCTATTTAGTATCGGGAAGTCATGGTTGTTGTTGAGGCTGCTTATATAGCAATGATATTGTGTAACATGTATGCTTGAGTAGTGTTTGTACACAGATATGACTGGCAAATCAAGATACATAAATTAATAACTTTAGGCCATGAGTCGTGGGTTCTTATATTTCATTAATAAAGTTTATATAAAAATTTATTTGTGAACTTCAGGAATTTGACCACACATAATTAGCTTTTCTGAACCTTGTTAAAAGTGAAACTTTAGGCTGAGAGAGGTAACTATATGTCAGGCTCTGCATGTGGCTCATTTGTGAACCTCCAGCTTAACTCATCTACCAGTAACTCTTTTGGGATTGGTGTCCAGAAACATCTTTGAAGAGCTGTCAGTTTAGCTGGCAGGTGTTTATGCTGCAGTGGTGTTATCTCTGTGCAGTGCTGATCCCTATTTTAAAATAGCTGTGACACCAGTAAGCCCTCCGGCTAAAAATTCTGAGAGTAAATTCAAATAGCTTGATCTTAAAGTCTGCAGTATATCAAGGGAAAATTCAGCTTCTGGAGATCAACTGTTAGCTTAGAAAATGGCTAACAAGTCCCAGTTTGATGTCTGCTTGAATTGAGACTCCATCCAGAGTTCAATGATCATCTCACCCTGATTTGTAAGGGTTCTTCCACAGGAATCCTGGTACCCTACCACATTTGTTTGCATTGTGGAAGAAAAATTTGCATTTTTCTGAAAAGTGCATTTTCTCATTTCTGAAAGAAGAGTTTACTCTCATCTTTTAAGCTGGAGATAATTTTTTTCCTTCTTGCCAACTCCTTCTCTCATTAATATTTACTGTTAATGGTTCTCCTTTATTTTCCTTTTAGCATTACGGTAGTTTGCTACTAACTATCTGTATCTTGTAACTGGAATATGTCTATATGGATGAAACCCCAGGGTGTGGGGATTCAAACTATAAGGAAATAACTGGATTTGTGAAAAAGAATGCAGCCATATTTAGACTAAAAATGCAGTCAGAGCTTTGTTCTTCTTGGAAGATAATTAGGCTTTTGAGCATATTAGTTTTCCAGGTTGATATTCTCCTTTCCTACTAGCTTTCAAAGTGGTAAAAATGTGTTAAGATGAAATAGACAATGGTTTTGGCATTTCATACATAATGCCAAAAAATGGCATCACTTTGTAGATTAAGCAGCTGAACTTCACATGGTGAAATGCATATTTAGTGGGATTTAGTGTAGACATAAACTAAGTTTTCATGGCTTTGTAGTTCATTTAGCATAGCATTCTGTTACTGTAACTAGAATCCCTCAGCCTTCTTTCTTTTGATTTAAATCCAGACTTTTCTAAGGCTCAAATAATGCGTACTTTTTCTTTACTCTCAGGTTCTGCTATTCATTCGACAGCTGCCTTACATGTCATTCTTGGGGATATTCAGGCAGTTCAACTTTTTTTCTTTTCTCTGAAGAATGTTAAAAGATCTAAAATGAGGAACCCAAAGGCTGGTGGAAGTGATGATGAAGTCGTTGTTCAGGTTTGCATGTGTTATGCCATAGAGTTTTAAGGTCCATGACCTCTCTGCCAGAACTTCTTGTATGTAAATTTTTTGCTTATTTTCATAAGAGAACATTAAATTTGTATGTGATATCCTCATGGCACTCACTGGTGGTGTGATTAGCAGATGGCTCTTCTGTAGTTCTCTTTTTTCTCTTTGTTATTCAGAACCCCTATGTTGTCTTCTATTTAGTATGGTTCTGGTTGAAAATAGTAGTCATGATTTAGAAATGTAACGACCAAACAGCAGAGAGATTTCACTGCATGTTGCAGGTGAATCTCTTTATGGTCATCTAGAGCTGTGCTATGGCCAGTAGTGGGGAACGAGAATGTTAATCTATTCATAATTATAAAAGTATCGTATATGAAAATTTGTAAGTGTCTCTAATATTCTGAGAAAGAATACCCAAGAGACACAGTGTGAACATGCTAATGCATTTGGTAAGGGAGTTTGCTCCTGCAGCATATTCTTTGCCCCAAATGAGTGGCATGCTGGGCAGTTTTGCATGCATGACAATTATTTGAATGTAGCAGATATGAAACTTTTAAGTTTATTACTGTGAAGCAATTTCTCTATTCTGATGAGCACTCAGTATTACTTAATAATATCTGAGTCTTCTGCAAGTGTATAAATAAACGTAGACCATCAGTAGCACTTAAAATTATCACTAGAAATAGCAATGCTATGTGTTTCAAACATGCCAGAGTTGGAGACAGAGTAATTCTGATTCAGCCTTATAATTGGGTTTGATACATGTTATTTTTCAAGTATGATTCTTCTTTCACAGAACCTTTTTTGCACAATTGTGTTCC
Source organism: Piaya cayana (assembly GCA_013389865.1). NCBI lineage: Eukaryota > Metazoa > Chordata > Aves > Cuculiformes > Coccyzidae > Piaya > Piaya cayana. Next base: position 60,445 of record WAAB01020197.1, read on the forward strand.
AGAAGTCTCTTACATCAACCAGACCTCATGTGTATGCATCAATGATATGTTTCCGTAAAGCAGTGCAAATACTCTCCTAGTCAAAATAGCTTTTAAACAATACATGTGAGAGGACAGCATTATGGATTTTAATACCAATATCTTATTAAGTATCAGAGTTGTTTTACTTGGTATATCTTCATGGAATCATATGATTGAGTTTGAGTTGGAAGGGATCTTAAAGATCATCCAGTTCCAACCCTTCTGCTGTGGGCAGGGACACCTCCCACCAATTCAGGCTGCTCAAGACCCCATCCAACCTGGCCTGGAACATCTCCAGGGATGGGGCAGCCACAGCTTCCCATGGCAACCAGTGCCAGGGCCTCACCACCCTCATTGTGAAGTTTTTCCCCCTAATGTCAAGTCTAAATCTGTCCCTCTCCAATTTATAACCATCCCCCCTTGTCCTATCACTACAAGCCTTTGTGAAAGGTTCCCCGCATCAGTTTTCTTGTAACACCCACAGGCACTGGAAGGTCGCTATGAGGTCTCCCAGGAGCCTTCTCTTCTCCAGGCTGAACGACCACAGTTCTCTCAGCTTGTCTTTATATGGAAGGTGCTCCAGCCCTTCTGATCATCTTTGTAGCCCTCCTCTGGACCTGTCCCAACAGTTCCATATTCTTGTGTTGAGGATATTTTATCTAATTCTGAAAGTTATAACCAATGTCTTTGCCTGTTTTCTTGTCTAACCTGAGACAGGCAGAGACCAGCTCCTTCCTGCTGTGGGACAGACAGTGCCTTGAACAAGTGAAAGATGTAGAACTTAAGAGACATTTTGGCTTATGAAGTCCAGTAACATGCTGCGGTTGGGATCTATCCTTCCTTTACTCAGTAGTGATCAGATAGGTTTTCTGTGGGACAGTATGCTGTTTGCAAATCCTGTGGGGCAGTGTATCTGCATTAAAGATGTGCTAGCTAGTAGATCATGCTGTGAAAGAGAGTCTATAACTTTTTCTTTGATGCCTTTTGCTTAGTCGCACACCTTCTGAGGCATGCAAACCAATGAAAGCTGAGAATGCCATAGCTGGTTTTTTGTTCTTTGTGCTTTTTAAATCTATCAGTTAGTTTGCTTTAAATACTTTAGTTGTTTAAGGTAAAAGGCCGCTTACTCTAGGGTTTTGTAGCAGCTTTAACTAAAAAATTTTTGGTTATATTTTATAACGTCTGCATTTCAGTTGAGTAAATGCTAAACAGCTCTTGGAAAAAACACATTTAGTTTTCTTTTCCACATTACAAATTCAGTAGAGTTCACTTCCTTATCATTCGTTGTGTCAGCATGAACCCAAACTCCTCTGCATCTCTGTGTCTTTTTTGGAAACTTCACCTACACAGTAGGCATAGTTTGTCCTAATTCCCCTCTGACTATAAATGCAACTGGAACATTTGCAAAGAATAAATCTTTTCAGTGTATTGACAAAGCTGCTGCTGTAATTGTGTTAGCTGAACCAGACAATAAGGCTGAAATCCTTTTTGAATTAGGGTTTATGTAATTCTAACCCAATTCCTAGCTAAGCCTTGCAGACTGATCCAGAACAGGGAGCACTGACTGCTGGTGTGCTTTGCTGCAGTCTGAAATGTGTGGCCTGACAGACTTAGTCTGGGATTGTTCAGTCTGCTTTCAGCAGCTTGGTTTTTCCCTGCTTTACAGTCATGTGCTTGTGGCAACATTACTTGGCAAAGAAGGAGAAAAGGCTCAGCTGTGTGCGGGTGTGTAGTCATTTCCAGGTATAACAGCTTAGGATGTGGGGAGGAGGCTGGAGGAGCATTGTTGACTCTTGGACCAACTTGGTTGCTGCTGTGCTTTCAGAAGCTGTATGGGTATATAGATAAGGTGATACAGAAAAGTACAGTCCATTCATATGCTTTTATCTGAAAGCATTATCGCTGGAATCAGTCTGACTGCTAACAGAGCATCTGTGGCACTATGTGAGAAAGGATAGGAATCTCTTACCTGTCAGTGAGTAGGCAGATCATTTACAGACTTACTAGTGAAGGCCTTTCATGCTTTGCTCTCTTTATCTTCTGTAGTGGGTTGACCCTGGCTGGATGCCAAGTGTCCTCCAAAGCCTCTCTATTATACTCCCCTCCTCAGCTGGACAGGGGAGAGAAGATATAAAAAACTGCTCATGTATTAAGATAAAGAAAAGGAGAGATCACTCAACAATTACTGTCATTGATGAAACAGACTCCAGTTAGGGAAAATGAATTTAATTTATTACCAATCAAATCAGAGCAGAATAAAGAGAAACAAAACCTAAATCTTAAACTGCCTTCCCTCCACCCTTCCCTTTTTTCCAGGCTTAATGTTATTCCTAATTTCTGTACCACCTCCCTCCCCTGAGCAGCACAGGGGAATGAGGAGTGGGAGTTGCAATCAGTTCATCACAAGTTCTCTCCGCTGCTCCTTTATCCCCAGGGAAAGGACTCCTTGCCATTTTCCCCAGCTCTACTGTGGAGCCCTTCCCACAGGAGGCACTTCTCCACAAACTTCTCCAGTGTGGGTCCCTTCCATGGGGTGCAGTCCTTCAGGAATGCACTGCTCCAGCATGGGTCCACAAGTCCTTCCAGCAAACCTGCTCCAGCATGGGATTCTTTCTCCATGGGGCCATAGGTCTTACCAGGAACTTGCTCTAGTGTGGGCTTCACATGGGGTCACAGCCTCCTTCAGGCATCCACCTGCTCTGGCATGGAGTTCTCTGTGGGCTGCACGTGGATATCTGCTCCACTGAGGACCTCCACAGCCTGCAGCTGGGTATCTGCTCCACTGAGGACCTGCATGAGTACAGCCTACCTCACCATGGTCTGCAGGGAAATGCTTTGGCACCTGGAACTCCTGCCCTTCCTCTTTCACTGGTTTTGTGAAGCTGTGTGCATAGCTGTTCCTCTCACATTTTTGCTGCTCCCTCCAGTTGCAGTTGTGCAGGGTTTTTTTTCTCCTTCCTATCTATGTTCTCCCAAAAGTGCTACCACCATTGCTTATGAGCTTGGCCAGCAGCAGGTCTGTCTGGGAGCTGGCTGGTATTGGCTCTGTTGGTCATAGGGAAGCTTCTAGCATCTTCTCACAGAAGCCACCTCTGTAGTTCCTCCCTTACTGAAACCTTGCCATGCAAACCTAATAGAGTTTCCTATCATTATGCTTCTTGACTGGTCCTTTAAGTCTGTGTAAGAGTTCCTTGACTAAGAAATAGTTTTAGGACAATCCCCACAGTTTGTGTTCTTTTCCATTTTATAGACTTTGGCATGTATAATTTTGTAAAACCAAAATATTTTGAAATTATTGGGCCAATTTTTTTTTCAACTTTGGTAGTTAGCCTGTTGCTTTTTTGTACTTGTTTTATTTGAAATAATTCCAGATGAAAATTGAAGTTTCTCAGTTCCTTAATATGAAAATTTTAGTACAAAATAAAAAATGTAATTGACCTATTCAACCTATTTAAAAATTTTAGTACATTTTTCCTTCCATGGTTTGAGAGATGAGAATCTTTCCAGATATAGGTGACTGTAAACTTATATCTGTATTTAAATTTGATTCTTGAGATTTTACATACGTAAAAGATTTTCTCAGAAATGATNATCAAATCAGAGCAGAATAAAGAGAAACAAAACCTAAATCTTAAACTGCCTTCCCTCCACCCTTCCCTTTTTTCCAGGCTTAATGTTATTCCTAATTTCTGTACCACCTCCCTCCCCTGAGCAGCACAGGGGAATGAGGAGTGGGAGTTGCAATCAGTTCATCACAAGTTCTCTCCGCTGCTCCTTTATCCCCAGGGAAAGGACTCCTTGCCATTTTCCCCAGCTCTACTGTGGAGCCCTTCCCACAGGAGGCACTTCTCCACAAACTTCTCCAGTGTGGGTCCCTTCCATGGGGTGCAGTCCTTCAGGAATGCACTGCTCCAGCATGGGTCCACAAGTCCTTCCAGCAAACCTGCTCCAGCATGGGATTCTTTCTCCATGGGGCCATAGGTCTTACCAGGAACTTGCTCTAGTGTGGGCTTCACATGGGGTCACAGCCTCCTTCAGGCATCCACCTGCTCTGGCATGGAGTTCTCTGTGGGCTGCACGTGGATATCTGCTCCACTGAGGACCTCCACAGCCTGCAGCTGGGTATCTGCTCCACTGAGGACCTGCATGAGTACAGCCTACCTCACCATGGTCTGCAGGGAAATGCTTTGGCACCTGGAACTCCTGCCCTTCCTCTTTCACTGGTTTTGTGAAGCTGTGTGCATAGCTGTTCCTCTCACATTTTTGCTGCTCCCTCCAGTTGCAGTTGTGCAGGGGTTTTTTTCTCCTTCCTATCTATGTTCTCCCAAAAGTGCTACCACCATTGCTTATGAGCTTGGCCAGCAGCAGGTCTGTCTGGGAGCTGGCTGGTATTGGCTCTGTTGGTCATAGGGAAGCTTCTAGCATCTTCTCACAGAAGCCACCTCTGTAGTTCCTCCCTTACTGAAACCTTGCCATGCAAACCTAATAGAGTTTCCTATCATTATGCTTCTTGACTGGTCCTTTAAGTCTGTGTAAGAGTTCCTTGACTAAGAAATAGTTTTAGGACAATCCCCACAGTTTGTGTTCTTTTCCATTTTATAGACTTTGGCATGTATAATTTTGTAAAACCAAAATATTTTGAAATTATTGGGCCAATTTTTTTTTCAACTTTGGTAGTTAGCCTGTTGCTTTTTTGTACTTGTTTTATTTGAAATAATTCCAGATGAAAATTGAAGTTTCTCAGTTCCTTAATATGAAAATTTTAGTACAAAATAAAAAATGTAATTGACCTATTCAACCTATTTAAAAATTTTAGTACATTTTTCCTTCCATGGTTTGAGAGATGAGAATCTTTCCAGATATAGGTGACTGTAAACTTATATCTGTATTTAAATTTGATTCTTGAGATTTTACATACGTAAAAGATTTTCTCAGAAATCATTAAGAGATCTGTGGAATTGAATGAGATTCTTATGAGAGTTAAACTGAGAGTACCAGACAGCACCTCATGTCAAGATAACGGGTCAGAAAGAAAATGGAGTAGAAGGTTCCACCTGGCATCTTGAATAAATTTACTATATGTAATGGAATCTATGGCCTGGGGATGATGATGAATTTTCTGTAATTAGCAGAATATTTGGTAACTCATATTACAGGTTTACAGGAGGGATGTGTGGGGTGTTTTTTTTAATTGTACATGGTATTTATTTAATTTTCTGATGAATTTTCCTGTCATCCATTTGTCATGCTGAAAAGCTGACTTCCTCACATTTGAGTTACTAAAAGAAGTGCTGTAAGCGTATTTCCCAAAGGTTGATAGTGGTGTTAGGTAAAATACAGCTAGTCTTTGACAATGCCAAAGAAAACAAGTCAATCCTTGTTTTCAGTGTCACTGGACACTGACAGCACCATGTCTGAATTAATATACAGAGCTGCAGCTGTATTCTATAGGCCTGATGGTCTCTCCTTATTGTTTTGACTGAGAATATTGATTTCCACATTCAACCTCTTCTCGATTTGCAGTTGTCCACACTGCTAATCTAATGTGATATTGTGAAAAAATGTACTGGAGGTTTTCTTTAAGGTTTCTTGGGACTTAATATCTTTTACCTGCTGGGCTTTTGCCTAGAAAATGACTATTTGTTGCACTGCAATTTTGCAACACTTTTTTTTTACACACTGAATTTTTTTATATTTAATATGCGTAATATTAAAAATTATAGGTATGTGTTTTATATATTAAGTATTACATGTATAGAACCTAAGTTTTTTGCAGTTTCTGTAAATTACTTTCCATCTAGGGGTATATATTCATAATTAGTATGAATAATGATATCTTTTATGTATTTTCACTTTTGAGTTGCTCTGTAGAGAGTATCCCACCAAAACTATCGTCTGTATGGAGTATTTCCCTTTAGTAATTTACTCTGTACTGTGTAACCTCCTGGGAATTTGTTAGGCAAATCCTAAATTTTCTGGCTTAACCCCGTGTTTTTCTGGAATAATTATTTTTTCATTGTTTTGGAAATAAAATAGTCCTGGCAGGGTCAGTATTCGCTTCTTTCCTCACCTACAACTCCTTACCTTTCATTATGAAAAATTAAAGCAAAATAACCTTCCTTTGGTTGGGTAAGTGTCCCAATTACTGCATTGCTTCATTTCAGTGAGGACACTGAATGCCCACATGGCAATAAAATAAAAAAGCCGTGGAGATGCAAAAAAAACCTGCAGAGGTAGCCTTGTGTTTAAAAATATCTAAGTTTGTCGTATGGTCTCATGATTCATTCCTTAGCAGCAGTCAGCTGGAGGCAGAAGTGGTGTTAGCTGATATACAGTTAGATCCATGTCCAAAGACCAAATACTTCAGCCACATGCAGTTTTTGCTTCAGAGGAGCTACAACACTTATCAGGACTACAGCAGGAAATCATGATGATGATATGGGAGACTAAGCAAAGTTACTTTCTTCTAATATTTTCAAATTACAAAATATGTTGAATAGCATTGCTTAAGAATATGCTGTAGGCAACAGATGAGTCTCACAGTTATCTTATTTTAACATAAATATTTTCCTTCCTGAGTTTTATAATAATGTCTTATTCTCAGTTTGCAATTTTAAGCTGAGGAGCTTGACAGAGGCTGTAACGAGTAAATGCAGTTAGTGTGATGTTTGAGTTTTCTTGCGGCTTTGTTATGCTCTGGATCCATTCTTGACTTCTGTGTTGCCGTGAGGGCCCTTTAAAATACACTTTGTTCTAATGTATCTACCAATAAGGTAAATGGATTCTGTTTATTAGTTTGTAACTCCACAAAATGGGTACAATTCTGTAAAGGTGCTTTGCACATAAGTGATATATAAATGCCAAGAGGTGCTTTTTATTTTTCTATGTTTTTGTGAGGAGTGTGACATCTGATCAGATCACTGGACTCTTGTAACTGCTGACAGACCAGCTCTATAGCAAGCAATACATTATAGTCATTAGACTTTTCATTAAGTACCATTAGCACAAAGCCTGCTGCGTGGTGTGGGGATAGCAGAAACCACTGATCTGAAATAGAAACTCTGTCAGCTCAGACCCATGGTGATACCTAAATGAGGTGAACTGTAATGGTATGCTAATCAGTATGGATTCAGCTCCCTCCTGCAATCATTTTCTGGTGCTCTGATTGGATCCTTCATTTCAGATGCTTGCACTTTGGAATGAGACAGGACAGATGTGCCCCTTCTTCCCACCTCATCCCACCCCCCTGGCAGACAAGGCAAGCTCTATTGTCAGCTGAGCTTCCTCAGACTGCTCGGTGAAATAGAGGTGCCAGTTCTAGAGCTGTTCACGGGTCTGGCAGTCTGCGCTTTCTTACGGCATCCATCCCAAGTTTCTACCACCACGAGGAAACAAATCCATGCCAGTGTTTTGCCTGAGGCTTAAGAAATCACTTTGAGTTACTCCTTTGGCAAGCTTGGGGAGGCAGTGAGAGCTCTGCACTTCTAAAAGGGAAGGATGAAAACAGTGTAGAGTTTGGTTTATTTACTACTTTTGGTCATAGGTGTCACAAAGTCATTTGAGATGATATGTTTTGGTACTTTTCAAGTTGTCTGTGTTGATAAATGATGAGTGCATTAGGGTTGTTTTTAAGCTTCTCCTTGCTGTCATTTTCCTTCTGGTAGCATAAGATATTCAAAAGCTTTATTAAGACTGCTTTGGAAGCTTTGTCTTTGTCATTCTGTTCACATGGCAGCCAAGTCTTCTCATTTTATTAGCCAGTTAGTTATTTCAAAAGTTAGGTTTCTTTGATTTTTTTTTTTTCNTGTGTTGATAAATGATGAGTGCATTAGGGTTGTTTTCAAGCTTCTCCTTGCTGTCATTTTCCTTCTGGTAGCATAAGATATTCAAAAGCTTTATTAAGACTGCTTTGGAAGCTTTGTTTTTGTCATTCTGTTCACATGGCAGCCAAGTCTTCTCATTTTATTAGCCAGTTAGTTATTTCAAAAGTTAGGTTTCTTTGATTTTTTTTTTTCCTTTTCTTTAAAGTGTTGCAAAAAGACTATGTAGCAGAGGGTAAAGGCTTGAGACCTGAAGGCGATCAATTTTTTTACTTTTGTGGTTGCTTGCCCTTATTCAGAAAGGTGTGGGGCTGATCTTAAGAACAGAAATAGAGAGCGAGTTGAAAAACTGCTACCTATCAGGTCATCTAAATTCCACTTTCTGATCACTTTATTTTTTACAGAATCATTTAGGTTGGAAAAGACGTTTAAAATCATTGTGTCCAACCCTTAACCTGATCCTGCTAACTCCACCCCTAAACCATGTCTCTAAAATTGAAAAGTATCCTAAAACTGTGTGTATATCAGAAGAAGATGTACTAACTTTTATGGCGCTAGAAAGAAAAAGCTTAGTATGAAGCTGGAGTAGGAGTGAGGAAAAACAATAGCATATTGGGAGACAAATCTGACAAGTTCTCTTTAGCTGTGTTATTTTCAGATCTGATATGCCAGAGGATTTTAAAGTAGTTTTCTAAGGGATCTTCTCCAAAATATTACACAAATTTGTGCGTAGAAGGAGAGGGGAAGATTATTTGTTTTTCGTTCAACTGAGATTGAGACTTTAATTCCCCTCTGGTATGCAACTCTTGTTTGATTTTACCTAGCGAATAGGGTCAGTGTCACCAATTTGAGTAATGTTCTGTGATGCTGCATTAAAATAAAGCTGCTGGAATTTATTTCTAGCTGATAATATGCAAGTGATATGTCACAGATGGAATTTAAAGAATAATAAGGCCCAGACACTTAATGAAATGTTGAAAATATTCATAAGGAAAGCTGTTGAGAAAACTGAGAATTATATGACAGAGTAGTGTTGAGTTGGAAACCAAATTTAGAGCTAATGTGAATTGATATAACTTCACAAAGGTGCATGAAATTATGAGTCCTTAATTTCTGCACTCCTATATGAGAGTTTAAGCAAATTAACATAATCTCTAACTTTCTAAGAATGTGACCAGAACAAGTAGAGATGTTGCATCAACAGTCTTGTCAAAGTAACTGAGTTTGAGTGTCTTGTTTTGACTTTTTAGTATATTATGATGGAAACCAAGATGGTGTAGCAAGATGATTTTTTTTTTGTGTTATCCTTAAACACTGAAAACGGTTTTCCTGTTAAGTACTCTCAAGAGAGACCGTGGTATTTCTTCTGTAAATTGTCTTTGAATTTTCTAATCAAAGACAAAACAATGTTCCCTGGCTAATTTTTATACTTGATTCTTGAGATGTAAGAATAATAAACCAAACTGAGATCTGAGGAAACACTAAACCTGGACTTTAATGTAAGCAGTAAGAAAAGCTGTAGAGTATTTAAGTTCAAAGTGCTATGTACACAATGATAAAAAAACCCCAAATCTTCATTTTGAATTAATGGCAGGAAAACTCCCCCTGTGTTACTGTGGTACCCTATTACTGTCCCGACTTTATTGCTTTCTGTTCATTAACATGAATTAAATTGAATTAACAGTGGTTCAGGTCTTAAGTTTACCTTACAGGGAGAAATAGAAGAGCCCTTTTGATGGATTTACTGTGTTCAGTTAGGGCAACAAGAGATGTGGAAGAGAGAAGCAATTAGGAGAGAAATTGGGATGTTGGCTGGAGATGATGAGCATTTGGTTCACAATAAAAATTGAATTTTTACTTTATTATGCAGCTGATTTTTATTAATATAGAATAAATGAAACTGTAGAGCATGAACAAATTGCTTTTCTGAAAAAGTGGGTTTTATGAAAGGACTAAAATGTAAGGTGCTAACCATGTGTCAGAGGTAAAATGCCTTCTGCCTTACTGATCTTTCTGCTGCTCGTTGTAGGTCTAATGCTACTTTAAGAGAAATAAGAATACCATTATTCTCAGCTGCTATCCTGCCTTATTTTCTTGTCATTCCTGTTTTGGTGGAAGCCAAAAGCTTCTACTGAATGTTACCAACTGTCTGAAACCCTCTATGCACATCAGTGGCAGTTCCTTCTCTGAACAATTTACACTGCACTGACCAAATCGTATCATGCAAATGAAACAAGGAGTGGATAGGCAATAGAACAGAAAAGAATGTCCACAAGATTGGAGGGTACTTAATTATTGAGCTTGCTATGTGCACAATTCCTTCTAACAATTGTGTTAGCCTGCAGAAGGCTACCTTATCTATCTTTTCAGGTGGTAATAGGCTGAGGCCAATTGAGCTTTGTCAGTTTGCCACCAACTTACGTTAAATTTGAAAATGATTTTGAATCAAATGTTGTTTGGTGACAGATTCTGGGAAGTTTTGGAGATTTATATCTGTGGTGTATCTTTTGTAGGCAGGGGTATCATACTCGTCATAGTATTTCCATCTAGTCTGTTTTCTGGCTACACAACTTTTTATCACCCAAGAATGTAAGAAAGGCTGTAGTGGATCAGACAAAAGATGTTCTGTCTTGAGCATAAGCCATGAACATCAAGAAGGAAGAGTAAGAATAGAACAAGCATGCATGTAGTGCCTTCCATTTTCTTCTGAGACTTCAACTATTTTCAGCCTATGGACTTAAACAAATAAGTGTGGTTTGGTTAAACTGTGACAATGTGTTTAGTAAGTACTAGTGGTTTTCCATGCACTGAACATGTCCAACCTCTCTGTTTATCTGTATAAACTTATGCTCTTTATCACACTAGATAATCACCTCCAAAGTCAAGCTATAGCACAACATTTCTTCTACCAGGTCATTTTTTCTTTTTTTGAATCAGTGTTGTTTTGTACTAATTTGATAGTCTGACTAAAAGACAAGAAAAATGCTCTTCACTCCTGTGGTTCTTATGAACTTGTGAAAATATATAAGGTAGTAATAATTGTGCTTGGTATTTTCTTTTTTTT